>VTPC01002678.1:0-25321 GCA_011009095.1 Ignelater luminosus | reverse complement strand
AAAAATATCATACAGAAGCACTTGGTGGTGTTGTACAGATCCTGCGCCTATAAAATAGTTGCACTTTGACAGGTTCTGCTGGAAAATCTATATTAATCACCACATCCATGATTCGGGCACTCTCTTTAGGTCACTAAATTCCTTGATAACCTGTTGTAAAAAGTTTTTTCTTTTTCTGTCTTTATAACAATCTTCCTTTTACTAATAAAATGTCATTATTGCAATGTTTAAAAAATAGAGCTAATGTTTTGTAGAAGAAGGTTACTCATCTATGCATTCTTAATTTTATCATTTCTCTAACTTAAGGTATGTTGATTTCCGTTTCTTTAATAACACAGTCTAAGCAACATTAATTTGTATTGTGTAAAAGACAATCTTCAATTATGTAACCTTTCGGTGATAAAGTAGGAAACCTAGGAAAAGAACTTGGAGTAAAGAATTTGTTACGTAGAAGATACCCAATAGAATAGTGTTAGTTTTAAAGATTTATAATAAAGGTTAATGTTTATCAGTTAAAAATTGATGTAAATATTTGAAACACCAAGTAATTGCCATAACCTCCTTTTAGATCTAGACATAACGCTGCTTTGTTTCCGACAGTAAACACAAACAAAACATTACTGGATTCCAACAAATATCATGTTCGTTTCGTTTAAGTACACCACTTATGCCACATACTGAAGAATCTGTAGAAATTATTGTTTTCAATTCCGTATTATACTCAAGTTAGAGCTGAAATCGTTGCTATTGATTCTTTGAAATTGTTAAATGCGTCTTCACTGAAATTCAATGTCTTTATTTGACACCATGTAATGTTATTTATATCAACAATAGTGAAATTAACAGCATTGAGGGCATTTATATTATGAGTTAGACACATCAAAATTAATCAGTAATAGACTGCAGTAACCACAGGAGTGTGGATGTTCAACGGGCAGCGCTGGAAGGAAAAGGGTGCTGCAGTCGGATGACTGTAACAGGAAAATACCACCAAAGAGACAAGAAACAAAAGTACGTGAGGATAAATACGACAACCATTAGCTTCACTCTATCGTACACCACACGCTACTACCATGATAGAAGCAAATGCAACGCATTAGATGGTTTATGCTCTGGTCTAACAAATGTGTTCAGCTAGATATTGGTTGTTAGTCTTTATTAGATAATTTGTATTTAAATTTACAAAATGCTGTACCCTTGTAGTCTCTTCTGCATTATAATTAGAAAATAATCGGGACAAAATGAAAATTACTACTTTAAAATAGAACCGAACGACAAATTTACAACCGGATTCAATTGTTAAACTCTTGTTATAACCATTTTCGACTTCATCTAAAAATTTAATCAGAGTCTTTAAGTTACTTGATGTTTTCTTGAGTAGGCCTTTTTTTACTGATATTTGCTTTTAATTACATAAGCCATAGTCGACAAACTTGGTGAAATTTGGAAACATTTTTCTCATTAAACTGTGTTTGTAACGTCTTTAGTGAATGGTAACGGTAAATTCTCTTACACAATTGAATTTATTTTCACTACATTCGACCACATCTTGTTTGTTCATGAGTGTGACTTTTAAACTTGTTGCTTTAATATAAAATTAATAATGTAAAAGATATGATGGTATAAATAGTAACGCAAATGTAACTGTAGTAACAACAGTTATAAAATTGCCTAATATGGGGTATTGTTGAAACCTCTCAGGATTTTATTCAAAGTTCGCAAAAATATGTGCATATAATGGCAAGAAATTTGAAATGACTATTTTAAAGTTATAAACCCATAAGGTAAATAATAACTTCTAAGGTTTCTTAGCCTTGTTTCAAATGAACCATCAGATCGTTAAATTTGCTCTAACAAACTTGCAAGTGTCATGATACTGCACTTTAATCAAATTGCGACTATCAGAGCTATTTGCGGGCATTGCATCACCCTCGTACGCTACATTGCTGCTTTATAGTTCTGTCACATAGAAACCCTTAGGAAGCAAGTACTACCTCATGCAACCGTTAACTAATTTTATCAATAAACAATCATGCAGTTAGGTAGAACCTATTGATACAATTGGACCCCCTTACGTAATAAGGAACCAACCGACAATATCGCCAAAATGAAGTTACTGGTACTGTGTGGGTCTAAAATTGCTACTCTTTAGTTTAGCAAAATGAAACCGGTGAAACTGGTTACATAGCGATATCTATTGCTGCAGACACCATCTTGCAAATTGTAAAAATCATAAAGTGCTTTCTGCAATAAGGTATCAGCGATTCCTGGTTCCATAATGCAAATTGCAAACGTCGGTTTGTGATAGCGGCACGTGCTGTTTTTTTGCGTAACTAGTGTATTGTGTTTTTGGAAGCAATGAATAGTTTCTTCAGCTTTAAAAGCTAATAATGGAAAAGATGATAATGTTGAAGCATCAGTAAGTACTAAACATGCAGTTTTGTGGTACTTTTGAGTGTAAAACATTGCCCTAACCTCAAAATTGTATTTAATAAAATGCCTTGTGTAATAAGAATTAATATTTTAGGCTATGCCAAGTTTAAGCGATACTGGTGGTATATCAAATATCAGTCCTTGCCCCGATGCTTTTCCAATTATTCCAGATTTAGATTTGTTATTAGTATGTACTATACCTTGATAATAAAAGTTGTTTGGTTCTTTATTGCGTAACAAGCTTATGAATATTTTCGTTTCAGGTTGACCCGAAAAATTCAGAGGTGAGGGAGATTGCGTTGGATAAATTTTTAAAAAGCCTCAGTATTGGGGTTGCTAATAGTAATTCAGAAATAATTGATAAAGACGAGGATTCTGATGATTCGATTAAAGACAAAGATTACCATTATGAACCTGGTGAAACTTCCGATAGTGATGGTGATGTCTTATCAGAACCAGACGAAAATGAAGGCAAAGAGGAAGATGATGAAATAAATACAAACCCGAGTGCTGAGCTGAGCAAGGGAAGACCTAAGAAAAAAAGAAAGAGCAAGTACAAAGACCAAGATAGGCACATAAGGAAAAGAATAAGGAGTAGCAATAAGCCGCATTATCCATATAAAGGAAAGGTTATTAACTCCAAACGATTTTTAAATTTTCAATATTCTTGTATAAATAAGTGCTACATGAAAGAAACTGCAGATGACAGAAAAAAAATTTTCGAAAATTATTAGGGCTTAGCAGACTACAATGTCCAAACCACATTTATATCAACTTGCGTCAGAGAAATGAGTACAGCAAGAAGGTTGGTAAACGTAAAAAATTCACGAAAACGGGAATTTTCACGAGTATATTCTATTAACAAAAATATAGTATGTATACCAATGTTCATTAAAACCCTAGGTATATTAACAAAACGAGTGAATAAAAATGAAAAATCTTTCAGTTCCTGACAAACGCGGTGTAACTGGAGCACATAACAAAATGTTCGAGGAACAAAGAGCTACTGTGATTAATCATATCAATAAATTCCCCAGATATATATCCCATTATTGTAGGGCAACGTAAAAACAATCAAGAATTTTTGCCTATAGGAATGACAGTTACACTCATGCACAAATTATATACAGAGGAAAACCCAACCCATGTTAGCTTATCAGCTTATAGAAAAATATTTTATAAAGAATTTAATCTAAAAACGAAGATCCCTAAAAAAGATACATGCAATAAATGCGACAGTTACCAAGTGAAGATACAAAACATTACTTCTAACAACGAAGAAAAGCAAAATGTAACATCTGAGCATAATCGTCATTTGGAAGAAGCAGAGCTTGCTGGGAAACAGATGAATTCGGACTTGTCGAAACACTTACCTTTGACATGCAAAAAACACTACCTTGGCCACGTCTTTCCACTAATATTGTCTATTTGGCTATAACTGTGGCCTACACAGCGGAGAAGACAATAAATAAATTTTTAATATGTGGCTTGAGGGATATGCAGGCAGGGGAGCACAAGACGTAGGCTCATGCATACGAAAGTATGTTGTTAACCATATTAGTGACAAAATTCAAGAATTAATTTTAGGGAGTGACTCCTGTGAAGGTCAAAATCGCAACATTAAGATAGTGTTGCTGTTAAAATCCATTTTAGAAGAAAAACCTACCCTAGAAAAAATTCGATTAAGGTTCTTGGTATATGGGCACAGTTTTTTACCGAATGATAGTGATTTTGGAGATGGTGAAAATGCCCTGAAAATTCAACAAAAATTATTTTTGCTGGAAGATTGCATCAAGATTATGGAAAACTGTAGAAAAAAAATCCTATCAATGTCGAAGTTATGCAGAAGGAAGATTTTGTTAGTACCAGTAGTATAGAAAAGGACATTACCAACAGAAAGAAGCCAACGAATGATTTCAAGGTAAATTAGCTCACTATAAAGGAACTAAAGGTTATTAAAGACAAACCCTACAGTATTTTTTATAAAACTACATACGATGACACACAATCCTACCAAGAAATAAATATAAAAAAAAGAGGCAAGGAAAGACCACCATCATCAAGTAGTAATATTTTTGTTCAACATTTGAAAATTCTTTGGCCTGACGGAAAGCCGATAGCTCAGGCCAAGGCTGACGATTTAAAGTCAATTTTACACTTAATTCCAGTTGCAGATTACTCATTTTATACAAACATTGTAGGTGATGCTAACATCGAAGAGGATATTGATGGTTATAACGGCGAGTTGAATTTTTAGATAGAAACCCATTCAGAAGAGAATGATAATAAATAATCATTAGTAAGGTTTACTGGGTTTATATATTAAGTATTTGTGTTTTAGTTTTCATTTTTGTGGTTACTTTGAAGATTGTTTCTCTTGTTTTTCGTTTATGGTGTATGCATATAATCTGATCAGAATGCTAGTAAATAAATCAGAAGTGAATTATATTACTTATTTGTGTTTACTATTACAGTTTTTAATTTTTTAAGTAAAGCAATTTTGAAAGAAACAAAAAATTTATTTTACTTTGGTACTATGGTACATAGATATATAACAATAAAATTGGTGTTAAGCATAAAAGAACCAACAGTTTAGAATCAAATTATATCTAAGCTCTCAACTTTATATTTTGGCAAATACACATTGAATACCCTTATACTGACTATTTAAGCATACCTCTTACAAAAAATTTTTAAAAAGTTGAATCCAGAAGTCATACAATTTAATTCAATAAAATAAACTTTAAACGCCAGTTTCTCTAAACCTCCTAAGTGTTAGTTGGTTCCTTATTGCGTAAGGGGGTCCAATTTATCTAGCAAGTAAGCATTGCCAAAAATAAAATATGACAGAAACAGTTGATTTGTTGCTTGTTTTATTTTTGTTAGATTTTTTTCTTTAAATTTCTCGTGTGATAATATGATGGCTTAAAACTAATTTTGTATTTTTGAAGAGAGTTGGAGTTAAAGTTAATAAAACTTCGACAACATACTGGTTTCGATAACCAATTGATAATTATTTGTTTGTTGTCTTTTATTGAAGTTGGGTCTAGAAAGTTTATCTGATTATTTTTTTCTTGTTTAACGATATTTTGATTTTTGAATGATAGGTATTTAATTCATTTAAGATATTTACTTCTTTAGGTTCAATGCATGTCATACAATCGTCAATATACCGTTTAAAGAAAAATATTTGTTTTGAAGATCTTAAAGAACCAAGTTTGCTATCACAGCAGAAAATGGGCTCCCCATTGCAGTGCCAAACATCTGTGAATAAATCTTGTTGTATTGAAAATATATTAATGTTAGAATTAGTTTTGTAGCTTTTATGCTGATATTGTACTGTTGTATTTCATTTTATCTATTTTCAACTCATTTAAAGTTTAAGTTAAAAACAGTAGACTTTTGACGTAGAATGGAAAAATGTGTAGAAGTTGGTGGACATACTTTTGAGCAGCTATAAATGTTTGTAAAATGTACTAGTTTGGTACTGTTGTGTTAAAAATTCCTAGAGTTCCTTTTTTTGTTTTATTTAAAACACAAAAAATATATAAATGTACATGTACATATGCATAATTAAAATGTTAGTTGCAACTACTGCGTTTTAAGACCCTTAAATAGAAACGAGAGAAAATTAAATGTTGTGTCTAATTATACAAACATTTTTATATCGTTGTATTTAAAAATATCAGGTTATCCATGACTGAAGATCTTCATTTTTAATGATCCATAATGGGACCATAGTAATCTTTAACAATGGTATTTGCAACATAATTGATGTAGCAGCCCGTGTTTAACACGATGATCAAACCGTATCTGCCTATCCTGTTTAGTTCCAGAGATATTTCAAACTTTTGAAAACAACGCAAAAGTAAATTTTTTCAAAGAAATAAATTTCTCAAAAACGGCCCAATTTAGATCAAACATATGGTTAGTGAAGATAAATCTAAATTTAATAGAAAAGATTCTGCCACAAACAAGTCGAACGTCCTGTATAGTTTAGAATATTTTTAGATTTGCTTTCAATTTGTTTCTATCTCCTAACATAACGCTATCATCTTACTAGAGCGGAATCTTGAACCACCTTGCATACGTTAAACAAGATGGGCAAGAAACGAAATCCTTGACGTACTTCTTTATTTGTGTTTATATCGCTTGTTGTTTTTCTTTGAATGTTTAGAGTTATTCTTGTATTGTGATATAGACTCCTTAGTGCTCTTATTAAGTGTTTTGGATATCCTTTTTGTTCCATTATTTTCCATAGTTTTTGTCTGTTTACGTTGTCAAATGCCTTTTTGAGCTCTACAAAGGCAATATGTGTTTCTTGGTTATATTTTCCTCGTTTCTCAAATATTTGTTGTAATGTAAATGTAAGATCTGCTGGTGAGGGACCTTTTCTGAAGCCTGTTTGTTCTTCACCTGTTAATTCCTCCACTATTATTTTTAGTCTCTATTTAGGATCTTTGCGTATATTTTGGAGGCTGCATCTAGTAGGCTTATTCCTCTGCTTTCTTAAAAAATGATATCACTTTAGCTCGTTTCCAATCTGTTGGTATGACGCTCAGCTTCCAAAACATATTGAAGAAATGTAGTAACCTCAGGTGAAGTAGGATGCTGCCATATTTCCACCTTTTTTAAAGGTTTAGTCAGTTCTTCTTATATCATCTAAGCTTTTGGTGTCGGCTTCGTCCATTTTCTCTTTTTCTGTATCTTTATCGTACCATAAATTTTGATAGTGTTTGACCTATTCTTCTTCTTTTATGTCATTGGTTTGGAAACTCTCTTTGGTTGGTTTACCTAATGATTTCATTATTTTATATGTCATTTGTTGTTTTCCATGTACATCGTTTTCTATATAATTAATCTATTCCATGATTCTCTATGTGCTTCCTTCCGACAGATTATTAAGAAATTTTTTATATTCTTTTGTTTTTGATTGATTTTTTTTCTATTTCTTCCGTCCATATTCTTAGACCTTTTCTTCTTCGGAGCTTTCTTTTAGTACCTATTGCCTCATTTACTATTTCCTTAAAATTATCCCATTCCTCTTCTATGTCTTCTTTAGTTTCTAGTTTATTATCGTTTTTTGATAGAGATTTCTGATGCTTTCTTCTTGTAGTAGATATACTTTTTATATACTTGTTCTTGTAACTGCTCTTGTGTCGGTTTACTAGTCTTTTTCTATTTTGCATATGTATCTATTTTGAAGATTACTAGAAAGTGATCTGAACCTATGTGTTCTCCTCTAAATACTCCTGTATCTCGTACATGTTCAGCTAATTTCTCATTTATATATAATAATATAATGATCTGTAACTTCTTGTCCATGTGTATTTGTGCCTGTCTTTTTTTCTACGAAACGTATGTGTTATTTTTAGTTTAGTCTGTAATAAGTTTCAAAGCATTTTCATATTCTCATTACAAGTATTTTCTCCGTATGATCCTACTATATTTGGGATATTAGGATATTGGGTCTTTTCCAAGCCTGGCGTTCGGATCTCCCATCAATAACAATTGGTCAGATTTATTAACTCTGACAAATATTTTTAAAGAGTTTGGTAAAAAGTTATAGTTTCCTCAGTTTCACCTTTTTCCGGCTCATATGCTGCTATAATGGTGACTTTTCCTCTCTCTGTCTTTAGTCTGACTGTTATTAACCTTTCATCGTGATATTCGTAGTTTATTATGTTGTTCTCTTATTGTCTGTTAATAAATAAAGCTACTCCTTTGCTTGCTCTTTCTTTTTGGTTCACTCTGCTATATAACATTATATAATCAACTAAATATTTATTTCTTTTCAATTTTTTCTTTGTTTCTGTGATCGATGCGAAATCTATTTTATGTTTCTCTAGTATTTTTAGTAATTCTGCTTCTTTTTGGGATATTCCCCTTACATTCCAGGTTACTACTTTAATTTGGTTCGTTATCTAATTTCTTCTATCTTTTTTTCCTTGTTAAGTTCGGAATCTTATTATACGTCCTAGAACCAAAGCTCACATGGGCACTTAGAGTATCTGCTATTTCTTATGTACAGGATATCATCCTGTAGCAAAATAAGTCGAGTGACGAAGGCTCCCATCTTAAGACCTCTAGACCTGTTTAATTTTCTTAGTAGATTTGTTCCAGTTCCCAGAAACTTGCCATTTATCTTCTCTCGTTCGCTACATCACGTATATCAATTATACGCCATGTACCCAGTGGTTGTACGGCAGTTGCTAAATCTAGCACTTCAAAAAACTGTTAATCAAGATAAAAAAAAGTTCTTTTTGCTAATCTGTGAACATTCTCATAATTTTTTCGAAAATCGACAAGGCGCAGCTACTATTTTAGAAAAAATAGTTAAAGTAAAACCAACAAAAGTTGCAAAAACGTCATAGCATATAAACATAAAAACAGTAGAAAATTACATTGTAACTTCTGCAGTGGAAGATTCAATTGCACCAAGAAGTAATCGCAGAAATATAGAAGACCCAAAACGACAGATTATGTTAAGTAGAATTATCCCACAATGAAAACTGAAATAGGAGCTAAAAGTGATTTTTAATCAGGAACCATTTTATGAGGGTCATGGTGCTGTAGTAATATCAGAGTACATTTGTTCATTGATCTACTCTGTTTTGTCTTTGATTCCTATCTGTAGGGAGAGCCTTTCCTGCAATAATGTAAAAATAAGTTTATTAGATGTTGTTCTGCTTATGCGTCTTAATTTAAATTAATGAGATACAATTTAATATAGTTCGATGTAAATAAACAGTTCGTTGATAAAGCTTTCTTCTTTGCCTAAATGATAAGATTAAAATTGTTTAAACTTTCTTTGCAAATAAAAGTCTTCAGAAACTTGTATCATTTGTGTATGAATTAGTTCTGTCGCTGTCTTTATTTGTTTTTTAGCTTGCATTTTATATCTGCAAATTTTGCTTTATTCAATAAAAGAACTGTTATTGTCTAATCAATTCGAATTTAAAATGTTCAGTGTTGTGCCATAAATCTTGATAGAATGTCTACCTCTTTACACACAAAGTTAAACATAATTATAAACAAATATTACTAAGGATTAATAAGCAAGCATAGTAATTAATTAATATTGAGGAAATTTAGACAAAATTTCCTCACGCGTTCATCACACCGAGCAAGAACATCTTAGCGTTATAGGTTGTTGTTGCTTCTTTTATATCTTCTATTAAATTACGTATTTACACAAGGTAACGGTATTTGTTTTCTTAACTGTCAAGAAGAACTATATTTTGCATAACAAGTTGCACTGAGTCGCTATATCTGATTTAAAGTTTTTTAGTTGTGTTAACTACGGTATGAAATCATAAATAGAGATGGCAAGTTTATCTAAATTGTGTGTTGATGGTTTTCGGGAATTAGTATCACTTATAAATTAGCATAGATAATAAAAGCTGCTGTGTAAAAGGAAAATTAAAGATAAGCAATTTCACTTAGAGTTTGTTAATCTTGAAAGTTATTGCAAAGGGCGTAACTTAATTTTGCAAAACATTTATTGTCAGTTCAAGTTAGAATTTATTCAGTAAAGATAATCTAATGAATAATTTGTTTTGCATATAAATATCATATTGAAATAAATACATTTATACACAAATATATGATAGTAAAGCAGTAAAAAAATTGTATTGTAACCAACTAGTATTAAATTATTATTACAGTTAATAACAAAGCAGTAGTAAACTTACACATAAGATCTTTACACTTACAATTTAATACAGGTAATTATTTTAGGTCTAACCTATAATTTGATCAATACTATCTTAAAATTTCCGACAAATTCTATATAATTAATTTAATAATAAATAATACGGAAATTAATAATGATGTCAGCAGGCTTTATTTTAACCTTTTGTTGATTGAGTATATTTTAAAAAAAAATTATGGTTTCAACACAATCTATACCTATGGTGATTTGTATGCGTTGCTTACAATAATAATAATTTAACTTTCAGGTACGCGTTTAGTCAATACACGTTCTATTTTATTACTTTTTATGATTTTGATTAAATAAAATTAATTATTGAACAGGTTCTGGTAATGAAACCGTTTTTGTGGTTCCTGAAAAGCGAGTACCACCATGACCTTAACAGTCAATATGTGAATTAAATTTTTGGAGGTCGAACTCTCAATATGTTTATTCCTTTCTCTATTTTGGAATCTTTTGTGATTGATTATTGCGTAAGATGCTAAAGACGTTTAACATGTGTGTTTGTTGATTTAATAATAGTACATTATTCAGTGATTTTTTGAAAGTTCCAATTTCGAAATTTTTACCCGCTGCGTGTAAAACGCGTAAACTATTACATCAGATTTACAAACAATATGTTTATTTTATTTATTTAATTAATAACCTGAAAGACTTGAAGAAAATCTTTAATTATTGTCAATTTAAATCATTCAATTCGTGCAAACATAACAATGCAATGCCAGTATAGTACACTAGACCACGTAATAATATTTAAAGAGAGAAGGTCGCTCTATTGCAATACACACAGAGTACACACCCACAGAATAATGACTTCTCCATTTTCAGATGTTAGAAAATGCATCGAAAATGCACACAATTGAACCGCAACTAAACGATGGTGTAACTGACCTTCCTTCTATTTTCTAGACAAGTATTGCAAGCCAGCCACTTTCAAGCTTACCCGATTTTTTCAGTAAAGTGGTATTCGTGTTTTTTTCCTCTTTATTTAATTAATCGGGTACATTGGTGGTCGCGAGTCGAGTATTACTATAAAAGATCACCTATTCTGTGTGCAGGGCCAGTACAGTTCAATACCTCATAGAATAAGCTTAGTCAAGTGTAAAATAACAATAATGTACACCAAGGTACGAATAGAATATTAAGTCTAGAGGGTTGAGGGGTTGGTAACGCAAAACTTGCAGAAAAAAGCTCTTTGAGAAATTTAAAAAATGGATGTGTTGGCTGGGTTAAAGGGATTGTAGGTTTAAGGGTTCGAGACTGTCGATATTGTATAATCTAAATTTTTCAATACTTGGAACTAATTAATTTTCTTTTTAATTTTTATAGAAATGATCACTGCAAGTCCTGTTACATCAGTTTAAAATTTAGGGTTCATTCATAAAATGGAGCGGTCAGTAATTGGCTTCAGAGTTCTATATAAGACAATGTCAATCTTTATTTGCTTAATTATATTTTTATTCCTTTTTCAAAATTAAACATTGCTTTTAAACTAATAATTGTGTTTCAAACAGTAAAAAATTGGCTAAATTTATTCCAACATTAACCTACTAACCAAATGCTTCAATAGTATTGTGACTATGACATAATTGTAAAATGCAGAAAAAAAGTTCTAGATCATTGACCGACATTAACGTAAATAAGAATACATTAAATTATAATTAATTAGCTATTTATGTATTAACATTGCTTTTTGTAGTTATATAATATTTCACCTTGCCGATAGGTACTAATTATTATTTGTAATTTTATTTTATTAACAATTTTCTATGTTAATGTCAACTAACAATCAATATCACGTTATTTAACCAAATTGGTAACACTGACTTTAAGTTAAATTTGTAAGTTGCTTTAAAACTAACGTGAGTTTGAAAGTATCATTTAAAAGAATGTAAAAAAAAGAAAAACTGGAGCATTTAATTCCATGATGTAACTTGCAATATTAAAACTAGTAATTCTGCAAGTCAACTAATCTTGTTGAACATAAATTATTTCAAAAGCATTACTTTTATTTTAGTCCGGTTTCCATTAGTGGTCAGCTATTTAATATTTAATTGTAGACAATTAATTTTGTAATTTAATCCCTAACACTATATTAACTTTGAAATTAGCAAGCTTTCTATTCATCAACAACCACCCAAAAATATATTTTTTAATAAATTATATAATCTTCCGGTCGACCTAATTTTCCTTATCATTAATTTTTACAGGTTCTAGCATTAGTAACGCTGGTAGCGTACGCACGTGCAGGTTTAATTGGCGCTCCTGCCGTTTCAACCGTAAGCATTGCAGCCCCAGCAATTGCAGGACATGGACTTGGATATGGATTAGCTGGCGGACATGGACTTGGATTAGTTGCTGGACATGGACTTGGATTAGCCGCTGCACCCGCACTTGCTATTGGTGGACATGCAGCCTATGCCGCACCAGCTATCGCTGCTGCTCCAGCTTATGCCGCCGCTCCAGCCATCTTTAAAGCACCTATTGCTGCTCCAGCTATTGTTAAAGCTGCAGCTCCTGCTGTAGACTATGTTGTAAGTTTCATTAATTTGAATCAATACAAAAACTCAAAAATCTTTAATTATTATCATTGACAGTTTTCTGTTTTTGCTCTTGATTGAGATCTATTGTTAATTAGAAAGCAGGACAAGCTAGAAAAATGTTACCATACACAATAATTGTAGTCCAAGTATAATATTTAGCGGGAGATTCAAACCAATTTTGAATTTTGTGTTCTGATCTACCGTTGAAGTCTCTTGCATTTCTTATAGAAATCACATAGTTATTTAAAATCTGACTTAAGAAAGAGACACAAAATTATTTTCTTTGTTAAATTAAATGTATTTTAGTATCAATTTATAAAATTTCATAATTCCACGCTACCTCTGACACTTTGATAAATGCATGAAAAACAAGATCAGGTTTTCTTAAACAAATCTTGCACAACATTTTTGTAACAAACTCGTATTAAGTACAATAATATAACGTAATAGCACAATATTTCTTGTGCAATTAATTGTTTCATTCAGATAGGTCTCGTGATACTAGCTAATAAGTATCGTGAACCTTAATTAGATCACCACTGCCATAAATCAACGCTGTTAATAACTATTTAACTTTGCTTCTGTTTACATTTTTGTTGTAATTTTATTCTCATGTGAAAATTAAGGATGTAATTTAATTTTAGTTAGGACATTTTAATTTACGTAACAATGTAAATTTTCAAATTATTATTAGTATTTTCTCCAAGTTATTTCGAAATTTACACAAACTCGTTAACTTTTGTATATGTTATATTACGCAACTGTAATTGATAAAAACAACTTTTTCCTGTAAATTTAAACCACTTTCAAAAAATTCTTTATTTTGAAAGATAACTAAAGAATAAATTAAGTTTATACAATAATGTATAAATTCAAATGCTGTCCTTGCACTTGCAGCTTGACTTTTAAGAGACGTTGACGACCATGCTCTTCAATCAAACAATTAATTATATTCACTTTCCTTATATGGTGAACATCTGGTGGATGAGCTGTTTGTGTAGAACGAGTTTCACTTGTGTGAAGCTTCTATATTTAGAGATCGAATGTAATGATGTTTTAGAGCTGCATGTCAGTCGCTGAAGACTGATTAAATAGCTTAGAAATTTTCGTTTGTTGTTTAAAATTTCTTGCTTATTTTGTTTTATTTCGCTACAATTTCTAGAACAGTAAACTCAAAATTTTCTTTCAACCCTTTTCTAAATTGTCAATTATTTTTCTTCCTTCAAGATTTTTCAGTTTTCTTGGTTGTTACGTGTTGTTGGCTGTGCTGTTCTGATATTGCTATCAAACACCATTTGTCTAATCATTAAACATTATTTCTTAAATATTTTCTTTTTACAAATTTTTTTTTCAGTCTGTCTACACAAATTACAATACATTTCTATAAACCAATCTAGTGAAACGAAAGTTAACTAAACACATTAAATTTGATCAAGCCAAAAATTACAAGTTTCCATGAAGCTTACATTCCTCACGTACGTCCTTGCCTCAAGCTATTTTAGATCCGTATCGAATCTTAACCGACCTTAAATTATGCACCAATTGCTCTCTAGCTTAATAAAACTTTTTCGTTCTTACTATTACATTATTATTACTTTACTTTTATTTTTATCTGAAACTGCAATCGATCTCAATCATAAAGACCTTAAACTACTTTTGTTTTTAATTTCATATTCAACCCTATTTAAATTTCTAAATAACTAATACAATTAAAATTCCTTTTTAGGCTTACCCCAAATACGCATTCAACTATGGAGTAGCTGACGCACACACTGGCGATCAAAAATCCCAACAAGAAATCCGTGATGGTGATGTTGTAAAAGGTTCTTATTCCCTTCACGAACCCGACGGTACCGTCCGTACTGTTCATTATTCCGCTGATGACCACAATGGATTCAATGCTGTTGTAACCAGATCTGGACATGCCGCACATCCAGCTGTAGTCGCTAAAGCCGTAGTAGCTGCCCCTGTAGCCGTTGCTGCCCCTGCTAAGGCAATCTTTGCTGCTCCAGCAATTGCTGCACCCGCTGCCTATGCCGCTCCTGCGATACACGCCGGTCCTGCTCTAGCCTTGGGTGGCTTGGGACATGGCGGATTAGATTTAGGTTATGGTTTGGGAGCTGGTCTCGCATACAAAGGCTAAACGATTTAAATTCTTTTCAAATTCAGTAATACAGGGTTGATTTATCAGCTGCGATAAAAGTTATAAAAGATGAGATATAGGTCTGTCTAATGGGAACTGAGTTTTATATTTATATTTTTATACTTTTATATTTAGCATGTATATCATAGACTGTATCTTAACTTATGAAGAATTTTTATCGTATTATATTGGTATTATCTTGCACTTTCGGTACGCTTAATTAACGCAGTATTAGAGTTAGGTAGCAAGATAGAATCAATATAAAATGTATTACTCGGTGATGAAAGTTCAAATTCCTGTATTTTACAACTCATTGCAAACATATCTTAACCTTTATTTATTGTACACATTGTAGTTTGTGGAGAGATTTTAAAATACAAGGAAAGCTGACTGCCATGCCAAATCGCGACTCATGTTTAGTGACTCTTCTGTGTTCTACATAGTTCTATCTTTCTTCTATCGCTTATCTTGTATGTATTGTTGTAAATACTGTAGTTAGTTTTGTGTTTCTGTGTATAGCATGCAATTATTGTTCTCATCTTCATAAAACCATAAAAATATACCGTTTGTCATCATAAAGATGTGTTCTTATTTATCCTTTAGTGTTCAATAGTTCTTAAACCGCAAAATAAGTTTAATGGGAAATCGTGCGTAACGCTAAATGTCTGCTTAATCTCAAAGCATGCTATTAAGCAAATAAAAGTAGTATGACACCTGCTCTAAAATAATCTACTACTATAATTTTTCCATTTAATTTATAATTATCAATTATTCTCACTATAAATTCTGTTTATGGACTATAAACCAATAATTTGCGCTTTATAAGATTAAATTAAATCTGATTAAGAAACATTTGCCAATATTAAAGCCTTAAGAATATTGAAAGTATTAGAAATAGATGAAGGTATAATTTAAATAAGTCCTTAATTTGATTATTATTAATTTTAGGGAATGTCAATATGGATACCTTGGTAGTGCCTTCAGTAAAAATTAATAAACAAAATTATTGAAGTTAATTGCTCTTTTCCTCGGTTTAGAAACGGTTTGTGTCAACACAGGAAATGATATTTAGAACAGACCTTTTATTTTCTTTATCTTATAAAATTTTGTATTGATGTTTTTTGGGTACTAACGCTGTACTTAATAAAACCAATATAGGTGTCAGTTTTTTACAGTCCAAACAAAATGGTTGGTGGTTGAATTAATCCTGTAAAAAATTGTTGAAGATTATAATTTTTTATCTTCTGACGAATCATCACTGATGTTTACGAAAGGATTTGGCACTCGATTAAAAAACATGTTGAACTTGAAGTTCAGGAAGTCCAGTTAGTTCATCGTAGTCATGCTGTAATCAAAAATGTTATTGAGTTTGAGCAATGTCTATACACTGAACTAGAATTCCTGATTGATATGAAAGATACACAAGTATTGAGATGCTCTGCTAACCTTGACCTGATGTGGCATGCAAAGTCCTGCAACAGATAGAGTAACCTAACTGTTGACCTCATGCCTGCTTTGGTCTTGTAATCTCAATGACAATTTCTCGTAGTAAATACTTGAACCAGCACCAAGATAATGAGTGATCCAAAAACAAATTCCATGAAAGCGTACTCTGGCAGACAAAATCATTCATAAAGGCATGTCTGAGATTGATTGACAACTAATTGATTTCAAATTACACCCCAGTTTCTATGAGTTTATTTGAACATAATCTTTAAACAGCATGAAATTTACAACGTTCTGGTTTTCACTGATCATTATAAAAGCTGATTGTTAGAAATTATTTTAGAAATTGATAAAATACCAATGTCCGGTCAGTGTATTCTGCACGAGATGTGTTTGAAAAGTTCAAGAATAATTTCCTGAAATGGTATTTCATCTTGCTAATTTTAGTAAAACTGTTCTTCGAATTGTAGACTTGTACAGAAAAATAGAGAGAAGACACTAAAAATCATAGCACTGAGCAGAGGAAAGTTATATAAAAATACCTCACTATTCAGTCTGTTACACTGAACATCCTCACTCTCAACACCAAAAGGACAATAACTATTCCAAGCCATGCAAATAAATAACTATCAACGGCAGAACCAATATTCTGTCCCAGCGATCTCCATAAAATACCGGAAGTTGTTAACTTTAGCATAATTGAGGGCATCTCTTACAATTACCTATCAATTGGATCATGTCAAGAATTATCATCTGACTACACTCCTATTTTATTAAACCTACTCTTATAAGTTTGCCATAAAACGAACCGAGCAACCATATCCACCAAATCCACGGACTGGGAACTGTTTAGAAGTACAATATCCTCTCAGATAAACGTACAGGTTCCACTAAAAACCGATCAAGAAATGGAAAAAGCGACAGAAAGTTTTGTGAAAGGAATACAAAGATCTGCATGGAGTGCCTCTCCAGATACACAAATAAAAAGTAAGTCAATAAATTGCCCTGACTGTACTAAAACAAAAATAGATGGCAAAAGAAGATTAAGGAAAAGGTAACAAAAATCCTGGGCACCTAGTGATAAAACGAATTACAATTGAGCTGCAAAAAAACTCAAACAGATGCTAAAAGAACACACAAATCTAAGTACCAAATCTGTTTTGGAAAAACTCACTGAATCTGAAGCCACTGATTATTCACAGTAGAAAGTTACTTTCTATTGTCTTCGAAAAGTTATTCATACAATGCATTACTCCTATTATTAATGAAAATAACTTAATACCCAACTACCAATTTTTTGGTAATTCGTTTTCGTCAAAAGCTCCTCTGTCTTCATAGACATTTCATCAGCATTTGACAAAGTATGGCATAAAAGCCAGTTGGTCAAGATCAAAAGCAATCTATCACACCCATATTATAAAGTTCTTAGAGCATACTTAACAAGTAGACATTTCTACGTGAAACATAGAGAAGCACGCTCGTCAATTATTCCTATTCAATCTGGTATTCCTCAACGAAGTGGTCTGGGGCCGCTTCTATACCTCTTGTATACAGCTGATCTACCAATTTCCACCAATATAGAGATTGTTATTTTTGCAGATGACACTGCTACAATGGCATTTCATCAGTATTCTCAGATTGCATCTCAAATTCTGCAATATCACTTTACAAAAGTACAGTTCTGGCTAAATAAATGACGTATCAAAGCTAACACTTGCAAAATACTTAAACCGTCTGAGTGCTCATACAAATGCCATTGCCAGATATCTCCTCATAGTGCCCTGCGGAAGAAGACTCGAGAGGTTTGAAATTCTAGATCTTCTGCAAACAACCTAATCAAATAAACTTTTCTTGTGCGGTTAGTAAAGTGGAGGAGCTATGTATTAATTGTCTAATAACCATTTCACATAATAGCCACAATAAACACTAGGTATGGTACACTCTAAAGAAGCTTTTATCACTGGATAAGGCTCCACTATATCATTGTTACTAGTCCCAAGCCTGGATAAAGAAGGAGGGTTGACGAAAGCCGTAAAACTGCAGCCGGAAAACATCTTGAGGCAGTTCTAAGGCTTAATACTTTAGTGTAACATTGAGTTTAGCCAAGGTCGATCTCTCCATTATTTCAACTTATTAGCATGGTGTAAACAAATGCGAACGAAGCACATTCCCAAGGTCCTAGTACGTGTACTAGGTTACCTCGGTCAATGGATTCTGGGAGACCGAGGGCATCATGCGGGAATCTAACAGAAACTCCCAAATTTCTTTGCCCAAAAAGTAAACATTTCCTTGGCACTATAAACATCAATACACTTCTCAAGACAATAAACGGACACACTGGACAGATTCAATGTTTAAAATTTAGCTCTGCAAGAAACGAAGTTTACTGGTGAAAATCACTTCTAATCAGAAAGCTATAGAAGTCGTACAAAGACAAACCTGCAATATCAAGTCCGAACAAACCGTTACAATTTAGCACGAGAGATCAATCAAAATATCATCAATTCTGAAAGACTTTATACATTATCATTCAGATCGGGAAATAAAGCTTAGTCAATAATCAATGCCCATGCTCACACAAACAACTACAACCAGTAGTGGAGAACTTTTAGGAACTACTGGAAGAGACTGTAGCTAAAATTCCCAACAACCATGTTAAACTTTTATTATTTTTAATGCCCAAATTGGCAAAAAAAGAAATCTAGAGCCGCGGTAGGATTATATCCAGCACACAAGAGAGCCAATAAGAACGGAGAAAAATCAATTGGCTTCTGTGAAACAAACAATGTCAAATTATCAGTATTAAATATCAAAATTAATGATCATGTAGCCAGTTTCAAGAAACGTTGGGAGGAAATCATAAATCAGATGGTATAATTTCCTAAATGATAAAAATAGATGGCACAAACCTCGCTCAGAAAACTCAGACAACCTCAATGCATACCTGAATCACTGAAAGAATCCCTGGAGACTGGAAGTGTGCTTTAATCCATCCACTGCACAAGAAAAGGAATAAAACAGATATTAACACTTACAGGGGAATTTCTCTTCTAGCACTTATAAAATTACTTACAAAATCTTCTTCAAAATCTTACTTCTTAGAAGGATTGAAGAACAAGCAGAACACTTAATTTGGCGAATATCAGGTAGAATTCAGAAAAGGTAGATCGTGTGCAGAACAAATACTGAATCTAAAACCCATCCTTTAACTTCGCTAACAGTTGTCGCCCTTGATGACTTGTTGATATGATGGATTTACAGTTGATAGAAAAAACAAGAAAATGAATCAAACAAACATTAACCAACACCATGTCAAAAGTTAAATTCCTGGGCGGAATATCTGAACCTTTTCATATCAAAACAGAACTTTGACAAAGAGACGGACGCTCACCTATACTATTTAATCTTGTATTTGAAAAAGTAATTAAAACCTGAAAGAAAAAAAGAAAAAGGAATAACCCCCGGCAAGATTTGCCTACGTTGTTTATCCTTCGCAGATGACCTAGCAATTCTATCTAACAACAGAAAGAAAGCGACCCACGCCGTTGAGAAACTGCATGAAATTGCGGCCAAAATTGGGCCACAAATTTCTTATGCAAAAACTCAATATATGAAAGGGTCCTCTCGTCACCTTGATAGGCAACTTATGTCAACGAGGTTTAAAAAAGTAGCTCAAGCATCTAAATTTAAATATCTATGAGAGATCATTCAGCCTTTGGGATTAAATCGCAAAACAACCGTAGAGAGACTCTAAATTACAAAAGAACTATTGATTAACATAGAACACATAAAACAAAAAATCAATATCCCGTAAAGCAAAACTAAGACATTACAACAGACTTTAATCATGTGAGAGCAAACCACTTATTGAAAACAAAAAAAACAAGAAAGACAAATCCTTCGGAAAATTTTAAGTCCAATCTGCATAGGGAGAATCTGGATAAACAAGAAATCGCTGGAATTATATCCATACTCTCAAAAAATAACAGATACTTTTAGGAAAAGGCGGTTAAAATTCTACGGATATATCCTTCGAATGGACAATGAAAGTAAAAAACAACTGGCTTATAGAAATTAATAAAGACCTTTAAAAAATCGGTATCAACCATGACACCGTACAGAACAGAAATAAATTTAGACAACTGGTCGACAACCACCATTTTGAGGATGTTCAAACAATCGGGCGCAGCGCAACCTGTACACAGCAGCGAAGGTAGGAGTTTTGGAACAGAAGAAGGGCAAACGATTGAAGAAATTGGAAGCGTTCGCGTTATATATTTAGATGGGCAAACGATGAAAGGAAGAGATACTTACTAATAATAATAATTAAAAATTACAAACAAAACAGCGTTTATTTCGAATACTACGTAATTCGAATAAGAAAAAAAGCAACTGTACATGATGTGTAAGTATCGGTAAGCACCAAAGCGGTTTTCTCCTTCATATAAAAAGAACCACTAATATAAGTTATCAGATTGATTCAAGTTCCTGGTCATCTTTACCGCCGTTGCAAAGTCCAAAGGAAATCACACGGAATGCATCAGTTTTACTACGAGTACGCGGCAACCCCTACAATGTATATAAAGTAGACGTCTGCTTTTGATAGTATTCTAATACCTGTAACAGAAAGTTCTTTGTTTCATGGAGTAGAAGGTGACTGACTTGTGTAATAGTCCTAAGCATCGGGTTTAGGAATAGTTGAGTTGTTAAAAGCTTATGACTAAAGGTATGTTATCTCGAGTATGTTCTGCAGATGTGAAAGCAAGTCTGGGATATATGCGACGAGGATGGTTAATAGTCCGAGAAGTCTCTTTGAAGTTTAAAAGTGGAAATTGAATGCCATCTTTACAAACCGCCTACAAAGAAATCTAACTCTTTCATCTACCTAACACATTCCGGCCAAGTCACAATCCTTCCTAAAGAGAGAAATCGATTAGACCAAAACAACTAAGGACACAATTCTTTCTTTCTCCTACGCAACAGCTCTACGAGTCTAGGTGCGACATCCCTGAAACATGAACATGATAAGCCAAACAAAAGTCTTATAAATGTAGACGCAGGAAGAACAAAAAGAAGTTTTGTTGCTGGGCGATGTTGTAGTATTGCATAGTGTTCTGGATTTAAAGGATCTTTGTGATTACTAGGTAGTCGGTAGAGTTTGAACGGGAGGTTTCTCATTGTGTCTTGTTTTGGTATCTTAATAGTATCACCTGGTCTTGATGGAGTTATGGTGTATGTTTCATCCATCATCAGAACCAAGTCTTTAGTAGCAGAGACCTGGAGGCACTAGCAGGAGAGGACGATAATGCCTAAAGTGTAAGGCAGCCAGTAAGCTAAAGTGAGAAATTTGTCTAGAGATTGTAGAATATCATGAAAAGCGGCAATAAACAATTTGAGACCGAGAATTATTTTCAGAAACTGACAAAGAGGAGCATCTGAAAACGCTTACCGTATTAGACTTTTTCAAAGGCCTATTTTAGTAGTAGTAGACGCTTTCCTGGCGTCTGTTTAGAGCTCGAGAACGTGCTTTAATGAACATCCCAGAACCAAATCTTTACTGAAATAGAAAGAGAATCTGGCAAGTTATGAAACTATTTCATATGTTAACAGTTTATAATATTAACATTTTCCGAATTATCAATGTTTTCTTTTCGTACCCACGGTTGACCATGGCGGCCAGTAGTATAAGTTTCGTCAATACAGCCATAGTATACAATTGCTGTTTACCAAGCCTCTACAGTCTTCACTGATCTCTAGGTAGGTTCTCGCTAACCACTACAGTTAGGAGAACAAGCATATTTAAAGATCAAAAAAGGTCCTTTTCGGGCAAAGCCGTTTTCTAGAACTCGAAAACTACAAATCTGATTTCTGTGTTTTTTGTTTATGTGATTTCTCTTGGACACAATATGGACCCTGCACTGTCCTTCCATCTTTGGTAGAAGAAAAGGGCGCAGGCCGAAAGAACCCTCTGGATCGAGGTGGCCGAAATCAAGAAATTTAAGTGAATGAACTGTTTTCGGGAATACCTTGTTCATTCTTTTAAGCTAAACCAAAGTCGAGTTTGGCTTCATGGGGGTGCTTAAGGGAAGGCCGAGAAGAAGAAAAGTTAGGAGGATGAAATGTTTTGTGTATATTTGCTAGGGAGGTTAGAAGCTAAAAGAAAGATACCCAAAACTAAATTTCAATGCTATTTTTTCTTGACATTGCCAATTTGAATCTCAAGTAAATAGAATTGTTGATTTCTTAACACTTTATCTCACTAGCATATTCCCATTTTTGTAGTTTTTGAAGTTAGTAAGTAGTAAGTTAGCAAGATCTTCTGATAAGATATTGAGAATAATTAAAATGTAACTTTGTATTTTTGTATGTGTTATCTAAAAATATTTATTGTTACAAAACTTGAAAGGAAACGCCAGTTTTATAGTCCCGGTGCCCAACTTGTGTGCAGCACACGCAGAGGCCAAGCATAGAGAAAGAATCAACGCAAATGCCACCGTAGGTGGCTGCCATTTAGGAAATTTAATTCCTCTATGGCTGGTGAATTTGGAAAAAAGGGTAGTCGTCAACATCATGTCAGGCACCAAGCAGTCCGCACGCCCGTCAACGGCGATGATGTTCTGGTGGCGACGGTGGAGCAGGCCGGAAGCAGGGTTTTCCAGGATCCCCGCCGATGCCGGTGGCCCATTTTGGAGTGGAATGCCCAAGGACAGCCAGCGAGCCGTCACACAGTGTTTTTTTGAATGTTCACTATACATAAATTGCTTAGGTATATTCTATGCAAAAATGTCTTGAATTTCTATTTTTAATTCTAGAGCATAGTTAGCATCTTCCAGTAGATGATTCTATTGGAATTTGAGGATCAGTTTGCAATGTCAAGTTTGGAACCATATATTGCATGTACTGATTGACAAATGAGGATAGTGTACGAGTACACTATCTGGCTTTTTTTAGTAAGAAAAGTACTGGAGAGGCCCAAGCATGAGGATGATGTGGAAATTATATTTGATACAGTCTTGTTAACAATTCATTCTTCGATTGCAGCTGATCAAGAAGCAATAATTAAAAAATCATGGTGGGGTACATTTGTACGTAGGAAGGTTAAACAAGACATAATCATAAGGCAGCAAAAGTTATTACTATAAACCTTCGTAAATCTGACACGTTTAAATAATATTCAGGTGCAAGTCGCGAATACCATTAAATATTACATGAGCTCTTACTGAATCATTTCACAACATTAAATTGAATAAAGTCAAATTTTGGCCCCAGCACTAAAGAAAAAATCATTAAATTAGGCAGAAATACCAAATAAGGAAGGAGAATACAGGCGAGAAAAATAAACAAAACGTAAACTGCATTTGTCTGAAATTAAAATATCAGCATGCAAACCTCAATTAAAGACTCCCTCGACAAAACCTTGTTATTACCATTCAAAATATATCCCAATCAAACTGAGTCAGAATCAACAATTTAGGGAATTGCCAGGTAACTGGATATTTAAAAGAAATATATGGTTTTGAATATTAGACATAGTAGTGATATTATTACAGTTTACTTTTAGTAATCTTTCAAAATCAGCAACATATAAGGTCTACTTCTGTAATAAAAACAAAATTAAATTTCTGACCTGCCTTGTATGAGATTGTTCTAGAAGAACGTTTCACACTTGTTTTGTAACAAAGTTTCTAAGTAATAGTTGCGTGATTTTGTCTACTGGATAATCCTCCAGATATTTAATACAGTTCATTTCTGGGGAATGATCCTGTCAGTCTATTCTAGCAACAAGTTAGGTTTCCGTGATATAATTTACTTTAGTAGTAAAGTGTGGCCCTGCTCTGGTTGCATCAAGAATTATACTGGTAAAACAATATCATTCTGGTATTCCTGGGCTGTGTCTGATAGCCGTTATAGTTCTATTCGACTTCCAAAAATAAGGCTTACTTAAACGATAAACAAACAGTAACCATGTTAATACGCAGTTCTTTTAAACCGTTCTAGTTAACTTTTGCAGATTCTAAACCTTCATCTAGATTAAAAATAACAATTTTTGATTCATCACTGAATAAATCAAATTGCCATTCAGGATGTTCTTTACAATCTAACCTAAATGTCTAGCAGGTCTTCTTGTTCTTATTTCTGCTTCTTTCAATTTGTTCCTGACAATTAATGTTGATATGTCAATATCAGTTTCACCTAACAAACGATTTTGTAAGTTCACGGTATTGATACATCTTTCTCTTATCAAATAATATCGTTTTGGCAAAGTGGAGAATTAGTTCTCAAAATTCTTTGATAAACTCGATACGATACTTTTTGATAACAGCATGTTGTTTAATTTATTGATTTGTATATATAGAGTGTCCCGTGACTCGATTGACATAGCTTAAAGGTGTGTTCCTTAGGTAATTTCAAGTTTAAATTTCCTAATACATATATGTCCAAAACTCAATAGTAAACGAGTTATAGGCGATAGAATTTTTCATGAAAATATGGTTTGGTTAATTATATTATGCATTGTTATTTTTTAAAATTAATGTAGGACGTAGGCTGGTGAATAGTTCTGTCACATTGCCATTACAATTTAATTTTTGTTTGACGTTTATCTTGCATTATTTTTGCTATTTTAACGTTCGTTAATGGCTACATTTTCAAATCAAAAATATGCCGACATTCACTTTGAAACCGGATGGGCGATATTAAATTTAAAAGAAAATGCGCAACAATTTAGCATAACATTATGTTTTATTAATAAAAAAATATGTTTAACACAAAGTTATTTACATTAATTGTTCAAAACTTTCGCTGATATTCCTCCACTACTTCCTGCATTAATTTTAAACAATAACAATGCATAATAATTAACCAAACCATTTGTTGTATGGAAAATGCTATCGTCTATAATTCCTTTGGGGTAAATCCAGAAGAGTTGACCACGTTTCTTCAAAACGCTCTAACATTAAAACTAAATGAGACAGCAAAATGTAAAAACTTATTTGAACTACATACTGTGATGATATTAAAAACTCTATGGTTTAAAATAAA
>VTPC01002677.1:0-10587 GCA_011009095.1 Ignelater luminosus | reverse complement strand
GAGAACAACGTGAGTGGGCGATTGGTGAGAGTCAAAAACCTAAAGCCGCTTAACATCAGTAATAAATATTGTTCCAAACTAAGTAAATACTAGTGAACTGACAGTAAAGATTTCTTTGGTAGGAGCTAGAAGTATTTACCAAGACAAACTCTTATTATTATGGGCAACAAATCCATGAGAAGTACGTGATGAGCAGAAATGATCTGAAACCGGGTTTCAAGAAAAAAAAAGAAAACTCAGTATATCTCATTTTCTCGTTTGTTAGTGTTTAAGAGTTCTTTTTTAGTCAAACACGAAAATTCGAAGCAAGTTTAAGGTAAGACTGGATTAAAAGCAATCAAGTCTACTATTTATATAGATCACTAAGAAGAATCACGGAAAATATTTACTAAAAATGAGAATAAACAGCCTAGTTATTAAGTTACATCACTTAGCACTGAAAAGGGCGGATGGCATGTGCATGTGCATCTTTGCATTCTATCTACTGCTTAGAAAAACCTTACCCTTACAGGAAAGGCTTGCATAATATTTCTTATGTTAGGTTAAATAAATCCGCAATGCCGTCCTCATAGATCAAATTCTGAAGTAGTATTTTTGAGTAAAACTTATTATGACAGCAGCGGTCAAACTACATAATGTTTTTTAGTAGTGTTGCTGAGTCCCCGAAAGATGCTCTTCAGAGGCATCATTTGAAATCATATTTAAGTTTTGGTATTTATTGCTGAACCTTGAAATTCTATTACTGTCTTTGTTACAGAACAGATTACAAGACTTCCAAAGAGTCTTTGAAAATTCATTTTAAGTTTGTAAGTAGCAATTTTGCAAAAAAACGTGCTGTTTTTTTCAGCACTTACGTAAGATCCGTCATCATTTCTAAGGTAAAGCTAGCTAAATTGCTAAAAGAGTTTAGAAGCAGTGATAGACCAGCAATAGACACTAAAAACCTTCATGGTAAACATTACACACCTTTCCAAAAGAAATTCAAGAAAGATTGTTTTGATTTAAAAGATAACTTCCTCGAATTTGGCAATCCACTCGAGGAAAATTCATCTGGGCTTTCTTCACTTGGCAGTCTCATGATGATTGACCGTCACCGTGTGAATACTTTGTATTCTGCCCAGGAAAGAGGTTTGAAATGTTACAAGTTAATCTTTACACAATGACTTGTAGATAAATCAGTACAATATCCAGATATTTAATAGTTCGAAGAAAAAATGCAACCTAATAACAGTTTTTAAATGTCTGAAGCCACATATCAGGATCTTTCTTCTCGCCTATCTATTGTCCACACCAATCGTAGTTTAAATGTCTTTTTCCAGCATGTCAATCAGGTACATAGATAGATTTAGCACCGCGCCTAAGGTATGTGACGGAATTGTCTACGACCCAGCTAAGCTGCACTTGTACATTGTATCATATTCGAAGATGATTTAATGACGGACTTAAAACCAAATATTGAGAGCACAACAAACTCATTTGGATCTCAAAGAGTCGATTTGTGTGGGCAAGTACTAAGTAGAGGCAAGCATTTGCAAAGCAAAATTGGAATAATTTTTTCAAAAAGTTTGAAAATAAAGAGGAACTGTTCTACCTGTCAGTCAGCTATGCCATGAGAGATAATGTGTCTGTTTGGGACATTTATTGTAAGACGTACTTGTTTTACCACAGAAGAAGAAGACGGTCGTATCATCGCTCACGCCAGAAACGTGGTAGCACATAGAGTACGACCGATTTTAATGTCGTAGAGCTTCGGTGTCTTTTTTACGATAACATAGGAGTGCCCGTTGAATTGTATATTCTCTTTGTCAGTGTGGTAAGCAAAGATAAGCGAAAATAATTGGCAACATGGCGGTTTCTTCAAGGGGGTTTAATAGTCCTACTGATTGTGACATCACGTCTTTTTTGGTGGAAAAAGCAAACGTTTTGCTTTCATAGAGGGGAAACCATATTTGATGTAGGTTCTGCGTTATTCCCTCAGAAGACTTGGTTTAAAGAACACTTGAGAAGTTTGTCGTGCTGTTCAAGATAAAGTAATTTTAATACAATGAACAAAGTGAGAAAATAATTGCTCACATCAGAAAGCAAAACTTTGGAATTACTTCCGCCTACGTATGGCGCTTTATGTCAGTTTACCAGGCTGGCCAGGCCAATGCTGTGATTGTCTTATTTCGTTTCCTGAAGACTGGGAATGGATTTTCAAATACGGCGTATGGGAACTGCTCTGGTTGCCCAAATATGAGAAACCCTTCGCAAACTAATTAGGTGTTTGTGTCACATTGGATGTGACATAGCGATGTCCCTGCAAGGCTTTTTAATTCATATATTCATAATACGTCTCGCTTGTTGACATGATCATTCTACCTACATTCTACTCCCACCCCTATCATTTCATGTAACTTTAAATAGATAAAACAAATCCGGAGTGTCCAAAGCGCCTTTAACTTGCCTCTAAACATTTTAAAACTACTCGATACTTATTAGATTGATACCTGAGATTCTGTGCACGGAGGGCACCTGTTATACCCACTATTTTGCAAGATCGACGCTATCTTGTTTTGCTGTCATTTTGAAAAGCACTGAAGGTCATGATATTTATATTGGTATCATAGACAAGTTTTACGCTCCTCCCCCTCCTCTACTATAAGCAAAACTCTTAGAAAATCTAACCGCATGTATTTCAGTAGACCGTTTAATATATCTGCTTAAACAAACTTACTTATCCTTGCAGGTGAAACTGTACAAAAAGAACCAAGACTATAAGATACAAATGAAAAGACAGTTTACTGCAAAACACGGGCCTGTTTTATAGCAGGCAGTACTTATAATTGGTCCTGACTGTTTTGTTATAGTATCGTCATATCATGGTTCACCCGTAGAGCGTTACATCAACTTGCCTAACAAGGGCGAAAGACAAACAGGAGTAGATCTAACTAAGAAAGGTAAGTATTATGTACATTCATCTGAAAGTTGCAGCAAAAATACAAGAATAAAAGAAAATTGTTGGTATTTGATTGTCATGTGTACTGACAATATGGTATCCAAAATATGCTTAACGATCAAATCAAAATAAGAAGATTAAAAGAAATCTATCAAAGCGTTTTTAAATTAAAGTTTTTTAAATGCAAAATAGAACTGCTAGTGACAGATGTACCTGTAAGATCGAATCTGATATAGAAACATAAAATCAAATATTAGGTTCTTGAGCATCACAGCAAGCACAGTGACGTCTAATTCATGTGATTTATTGGTCATCGGTTATGCCATGTTCAAGTCGAAATGTAACTGATGAATGTCGTTTTATTTAATAGAAAACTGGAAGTCTTTTTGGCATCGTATTAAAAAAATGCAATTTTTGATAACGTCATAGTCACGGCATATTTCATCAATCACGTAACAAAGTACGAAGCAGAAATGACGTCTTTATTTACTTTATTTGCTATCAATTAAAAACAATGTCTTGATCTGGTATGTAACTGTATGTAGTACATATGTAGTACATATGTAGTTGATCATTCTATAAATTTTCAAATTACTTTTAATGACTTATCGTTGAATACTGAATTAATTTTGTTATCTATATTGATAGTTTTATTCGATACTACCTTTTATATAGCAGAAATAAAAACTATCGCGTTAAAATATTTGTCTGAACTAGAAAGCCATAAAACTGGCTTATAAATATAAATTGTCTTTTTTAGGCATTTTACGTTTTTGTCTTTTCACATCAGGTTCGGAAAAGTTCTAAAAATTTTATTTTTCTACGAAATCAGAATATTTGTTATATAATTTTTTTTTAACTTTAGACATTATATTTAATGGTGCTACCTTTAGGCTCTTTTTTGAAAAATACTTCTTTTAGTACATGCTTGTTCCAATCGTGATAGAGGAAAGAATTTATTTATTTGAGTGTGATTTTTAAATGATACATCACTAGCAGCGCTTACTATTTTGGAGTTATGAGGAATTTTCCACATTATGTTTTTGACAAGCTCTAGATCTTTCCTTGGTTAAATTAAATCAGAAAAATATAACTCGTACTTGTGCCAATACGACATGTTCGTCTTAAAATTGATTTCGTGTCAAGGTTTCTATAAAATAAATTCTATTAAAAAATGAATATCAAAGATTTAATCAGGATCTTACGGGATAGAAAAATTGATTTGTTTATTTTTCTTGTCATTTGCAATCTCAACATCAATGTACGTTTTCAAGCAGTTGTTCCAATCTACATCAGTTTAGTAGTTTTCAAGCTGTCATTATTTATAATAACGACCTTACCATCTCGTAATAGAATTTTGAGATTTCTATAAGCATGCGTTTCCAACTTTAGAGAGAGGTAGTAACTATTTGCTACGCATTAAAGGCGGGTTATTTAGGGTATACAAAGTTGATAGCAGGGCATTGACCTTGATCAGCAAACTATTTCTGTATAACATTCTCCGCCCTTTCTAATGAATTTCCTTGAATATTTGCTTGTATACGTTTCATATTTTTTTGTACTTAGCAAACAAGCAAGAGGATGAAGTCTCATTTTTCTAAAGATAGCTTCAAATCTACTGAACCTAAAAGTGACCATGATGAAAAGATATCGGGTTTTAGAAAGTTAGCCTTACAAAGCTAATTTGTTTTGTTTGTTCTTATATTGTAGTTCAAAAGTGAGGTATACAAAAAGTGTTTCAAAGATATTTCTTCATCGTAGGCTTGCTAAGTTTAGGTGAGTAGAAAAATAGTAATCTTGTGAAAAAATCAGCAATGAAGCTTTCAACCAGGTAAAATTTTTTCCTCACCTGACACTTTCCAAACTTGCACGATCAACATTTATAAGGATTGTTTGTTATTTATATATTTCATAACTTAAAAGACGGAAAATGCATAGGGACCATAAGGGAAAATTGATCTATTAGAGAAAACAATTATTCATGTGAAAGTAGATGTGATAAAAGATGCTTATAGTAACAAAGTGTCCCCAAAAAAAGTTTTGTTCTTGAAGTTTTCTGTAACCCAATTGAAGTTCAAACGACTTTTTTGTTGAAGAACTGTTAAAAGCTATGCCTATATTCATAGCTGGTACTGGAGTAATGTTCAAGCTTAATCTCTACTCAAGCATGCTGTAATGTTTTATATTTAAGACTTAACTTAAAAGTACATTCTTGTGCCTATATTTCTGAAATATCGCAGGTTGTTGTTGATACAATTAAAAATATATGACTCAGAGCTTCAATTCCAACACGAACCGTAAAAGTGATCAGAGACTATCATGGCAAATGTCCAAATTTAAAGAAAAGTATTAAGAGTAGAAAGAATAATCCCACATTCAATATAACATTGCAAGATTTTAGGCAATCGGCAAAGAAACTTTTTGATGTAAGCTCCTGTAAGTGCAAAGACTTTTCTTTGTGTAAATGCACCACAGTTTTTCGTGTACCAGAACAAGAACGCAACTTCTTCAAAGACCAAAGGAATAAAAGGATGGTGGCAATAGGATCAATAGATATAAAAGCTTCAAAGAAAATGATGCGCAGCACCGAAAAACGGGAAAAAGAATGATCAAGGAAGGAAAAAAGTATTTTAAAACAAGAAAGTAACTTTTTGATGGCTGATTCGCCATTTGAAAAAAGATAGTCTAGAAGATATCGGTACAATCGGTAGTTCTACTAATCTTGAATTTGACAATCAACTATCTACCTCAACTAACAGCGGAACTGAAAAAAGAACGAGCTTAGATATTTCATCTACCTGCACTTGGCCTGGCAGTTGAACGAACAGGAATATCAAACAGAGCAGCAACTATTATTGCAAACGTCACCTTAGAAGACATGTGTCTTATTTCTGATGATAATAAAGAAAAGGTAATTCACAGAATTGCTTAAGAAGACAAAGAGAAAAGCAAAGAAAGAATTTGAAGCAGCACAAAAGACGACATGACATAATTTTAGAAAGTTTCTATTTCGGCGGCAGAAAAAATAACACCATTAGAACTTAAGCAAAGGGAAAGAAGTATATCGAAAAACCATTAAAGAAGAACATGTGGTCTTAAGGCAAGAGCCAGGATCAAAATATATCAGTCATATTTCACTAACATCTTCCTCTGCCAATGAAATTTTGGCGTATTTTCAAAATAATTCAAAATTTGAAGTTGATTGGCTGCGATGGAACCGCCGTAAACACGGGACGTAAATCTGGAGTCCTCAAAATATTGGAAACAAGATTAAAAAGACTCTAATAATGGATAATTTGCTTACTAAATACAAATGAGCTTCCCTTTAGCTACTTATTTCAACAACTCGATGGGCAACCTACGGGTCCTAAAGGATTCTCTGGGCTAATAGGGAAACAACTTAGAAAATGTGAAGATATGGAAATTATAAATTATAAAAACCTTGAATCGCAGCTACCACAAGTTAATCTTGAGGGTTTAAATACGAACCAGAAGTACTTGTTCGAAATTTGTCAAGCGGAATATTTCCCTAAGACTTAGCGAAAAGAAATTCAGGAAAAATTGCCCACTCTCGTTGGTTAAAGCAAACAGAATTTTGCATTTATATGTGTCCTGTAAAGCTTCCTCCTCCAAATTTACAAGTTCTTGCTGAATATGTTATTAAAATTTATAGTCATATGTAGTTCAACATTAAAGTAACACCTTCTTGCAAGGATGGATCTATTTATTTGTGGGAAATGATTAAACGTTCCAGGTACCTCAAAAAAGAGTACAAAGACATCATTGATCTAGTCATTCAAAGAAATGCCTTTTTTGGTAATTATAAAAATATACTTTTGGCAATGATAACTGATTCCCAGTGACATATTAGAAAACTTGAGCTTAGGAGGATATTTGCGGCTAGATCGAAGCCTGATAAATGTGTTAGGAAATTTGAAGTTTCTCCTCTTAACTTTGAAGTCGATATGCAGCCAATCTTCGTGGTAACTTCTGGGTAATATTTGCTTTAATATAAGCAAATATGAGCTACGAGTTGCGTTTTTTACTTTTAGTTACTTTATTTTTAAATTGTAAAACTTTGACGCCCGTGCGGCACCGGAAAGCAAATAAATTAGCAGAAAAGTTTTTTACTGGTAGTTTAGACATCCAAAAAGGAAAACAAATTTTACTATTACACATGAAAACAAGAATGTTTTATTTTCACCATATGGTTAAGTTCCACTAAGTAATTCACAACCAAGTTGATTGTTAATCTGGTAATGATAATAGTCTTAGTTGTTGTGAAGCGGCAATTTGTGAGTTGAGATATTTATGTAAGAACACCAGGAGTGGTGTAGCAAATGCCAGTGAAGTAAATCGTAGTGATGATGCTGTTGGTGTTGTAGGTTTCTGTGATTACTTGGCTGCAAACAAACAATTCTTCTGGAACTAATTAGATCACCATCTGGCAGGATTAGAACTTTGATGAAACAGAAATCTATTAACTCCACGTCCCGTAAGGCGTTCTGTAGCCAAAATAATTTGGAAAACAGGAAAAGCATACACCCGAGAGCAGTAGTTCTGTTTCTCCCTAGGGCATGGACGTCCAACGGGCAAGATTAAGAGGAAAAGAAAAGTGCAGGGGTACCTACACTTCCAATGATAAAAAAACCAAGCCTCCTTTTGAGCTGTGCTACTCAAAAAAAAATTCAGTTCTGTTTGTAATCCTAATCTATTATCACAGGTAAGAAGAAAGTAAAAAAGAGGTGAGATAAAGTAATATCCGCAGCCGCCTGCTTGTAACTTTTGAAAATAATCTAACAATCAGTGCATGAATATTTTTTTATAAATACCCAATGTTAGTTCCGTGTGGACACAGATAATGGAATGAAAACGTTTTAAAATTGTATTTTGATTATTCTACTTTAAAAAATCCGCTTTTGGATTGTAACATAATAGTAAAAGGTCGAGCGCCTGAAAAGCAACAGCGCACGTGTATAGAACAAAATCTTCTGTAATCAGAAAAAAAAGAAAAAAATAATTTACTGTAAATCTTGAGGTTAACTCTGGCAGATGTTAAGTTAGGTATATAAACGGAAAAAGTTACATACGTATTCAGTTATATAGTACTTTTTCGTTTATGTACCTCTAAAACGATTACAAAAAACCTATTTTCGACGAATACAATACTGTTTTACGGGAACATATAAATTGAAGTTAAAAATCTACTTTTTTTGTAGCAGAATACCTGCTGGTTCAACAAATACAGAGTGTTCCTTCTAAAAAGTCCAAGAAAAATTATGGTTTGTGTTTTAAAAAACTCTGAAACTATCTGAACTATGTAAACGTCAATCTTAAAAAAAACAGTATCAAAATTTACTGTTTCAAAAATGAAAGAGCAACAATTTCTTCTAATACCAGGGCAAGTAAAAATAATGACAATATTTTATATCAAATTCTGTATAGTATAAACTAGTCTTGTAGTAATACATTTATTTTAATCAGCAATGAACAAGGAACAAGAAATGTGACCCTTTTATGGAACATTCTATATAGTTAAAAACAATTTTAGAATGTATAGCTAATAGCTTTGTAGGTGGCTTGTTTTGATACTACGGTCATAGATCTTTGGAACACACTGTATACATGTGAACACAAGATTTTTACTATGCTTGATAAATTTTCATTTTCACGATAAAATTGAAAGTTTTCTCGTTATCTGACATTACAAAAAGCCGATTTTTTCAGCTTTCAGTATTTAAATAAAAACGCTCTTTTAGGGTTCAATATCTTTATTCTAAAAGCCCGCGGAACAGAGCAAAAAGGAGCAAAAGAAAGCTAAAAATGTAAAAATCAAAGCCGTGCAATAAAAGCAAAAAAAGCATCAAAATAATTCTCACCTAAGGTTTTTGATAGCTCTGCGTTTTCTACGTCTTTCGTCGGAGCTTCCATCAAAATATCTGTATTGATTGAGAGCTCCAGGATCTCCGTACAGTTCGGACTTCAAAACAGCATTTTCTAAAGCTTCATCTAATTTTTCTTTGTTCGTACCGTAACGGTAAGCTTTTTCGTAGTCTAGCAGGGATTTGTCATCAAATTGGCCATCATCGGATGAATACAAAGAAGGTGCTAAATTTGCTAGACTTTCCTTACTTTGGTCTTCCCAGCCTCCCAATGTTTGACTTGTTCCTAGAAATTTATAACCTACACGTGAATCTTCAGGTGTGGGCGTATTGTTTTAAAAATTCAAGCCTCGTTTATTTCAAAGATGTTATGGTTTAAATAAGAAACAAGCAATTAAAATTTGTAATTGGGTGTAGGCGTGTCTTGAACGTTAAGTAACTGAAATTCGTTTTTTAAATTAATGAATGGAAAAGATTTACTTGGAATTTTGAGTTGAGGTTGAAAATAGAAACGCTTAAGGTATCTAATCCAAAAAAAAAGTGAAATATTATTTCATAAAAATGTAATTCTGCCGTATTTAAATTCTTTCCTTTGACATTTCTGAGCGGATGCTGTGTTTAATTTTTTATGACTCCGGGGAAGTAAAACTGTTTTGAGGAAACACATGTTTTAATTAACTCTTTCATTTTCTAAAATATGAAATTCCAACTTACAAGATTGCTAGAAAAACAAAAATAAAAATATTTTACCTCTTTTGATTGCCGTGGGGTTGTTATAATAAGCGGTGGAAATACGAGGATTTTCTTCCGTGTCACTGTGAGCTCGTTTTACTGAAACAAAATTTTCAAAATTATCTTTTTTGATCAAAATGATAATTAATTAATTTTTTTTGTCAAAAACGCTTAATCACTTACGATCCATCAATATTCAACAGGTATATTGCCTACAGCTTGAATAAAGTGGATTATATAATCATTTTATTTTAATACGTTTCAACACCAAAGTAAACTCAATTAATTCAAAAACCGATAATGTCATCCAGATATCATTATGTCTGTCGATAGAGAGATCCAACAAAAATTTAAGGAGATGAAAACTCGTTTAAATATTATTAAAAATGCTTTTATCTTATCAGTTTTGTTATCTCAGTTTTTCCGAAATTTTAATTTCCCTTGCTTTTTTTCGTAAAAATCCCAGAGAAGAATCTCACTAAAAAAATTATCAGTCGACTCGAATTCTTCTGTAAAATCTTTTCGCGAGTTATATTAACTGCGAATTGACGTATTGACAGCGAACGTATAATGAGAAAACATTTTTTATTTTTCAATATCTCGACCTATAATGTTATGTCTAAAAAAAGAAAGCAGGTATTCAGCTTAAGTCGGATTTTTGCTAGCTATAGTTTATAGTTTCAACATCGGCATTCGATGAATGTTAACTTTAAAAATGAAAAAAGATTTCTTTGCTTTTTCTAACTCTTTTACTAATTCTAGTATCTTCTATTAACTGCTCATAGTGTGATTATATTTGTATCCAAACTAGAAGTTTGTAGATTCTGTAATGTGGAAGAAAAGACACTTAATAGGAAGATTACTTGGTAACCAATAAAAAAGAAAGTTTAACAAATATCAGTAACTCGAAACCTGAACATATTGTTATGATATGGAGAGCTCTTTTTTTTCAGGGTCCTTATTTTTCTTCGTGTGGTTCTTAATTTTTTTAATTAAAACGCTATTTTTTCTTGACAATATTAATTTATTTATATT
>VTPC01002676.1:0-29652 GCA_011009095.1 Ignelater luminosus | reverse complement strand
TATTTGATAAAATTAAAATAAAAATTACAAGTACAAACCTGTGGAGTATTGACATTCAAATAAAGGCAATCTTCATCTCCTATAAAACTACCATCAGTCATAATATTGAGTTGCGGACAAACCGTATGCGGTTTTGTTGCATCTAGAGTTCCAGCCCATGATTTAATAGGAACTGCACTCTAAATTCATAACATTAATATAAAATTCAAATTTAATTTTTACTATGGAGTAGTTATAGATTTACCTTAAATCTTAATTCTCCAACGGGTGGTTGAGCATATGGAATAGCCGTAAAGGCACTAAATGTTTTTCCATCTTTTGTCTTTTGATATTTACCTCTTAGAGTACCCTCTTTAACAGTTACTTCTGGTCCACTTTCATTAGCAAACACCGCGACAGAAGTAACTAAAAGTAATATCAAAGGAATTTTAATTGACATTTTCTCGTTTTTTTTCTCATGCACTACCATTCAAAACGAATAAAACATTAATGGTTAATTTTTAATTTCTTATTATCTGCTTATATGGTTTATATAACCGATAAGACGATAGAGATTTTTAGATAAAGATAACCATTCCTAATAAAAAGCGATAAATCGAACTACTATCTTACACTATTACACGTTAAGTACAGGAAACGAAGACTTAAAATTTTAGAATATCTTTTATTCGGTACAGAGGACGCTTACAAATATGACAATTAATTAACTAACAATAAAACTGACTCGCGTGAATTGAAAAATGCTTTTCGTGACTTGCGTACCTCAATTAAAATACGAAATTTCTGTAATTTATTATCTAAATTAAATATGTTCGCGATTGTTTTTCTTTGCTACTTTTCAGTGAATTGCAATTTAAAAAATATTTTTGTTTAGCTAGACTATATTAGATATTAAAATATGTATTACTAGTGCGTATCTGTATTAGTTATTTACCCATTTGTGTTCTACAAACTATGATATTGATAGAATAATAAAAATGGATATAGAGTGTTCAGAAAACCTTTCAGTTTTGAGCAGCTATGAATTAAGAAACATCAATATTTTGATTAAAGTGGAGTTGCGTCCTTAATGAAATCGTTTTTTGTATTAATATCTGCATTTATTAGAGAAAATGAAACAATAATTAGGTACCACTCAGACCTGCGGGGATAGTACATCACCGGTTAGAAGAAGTACATATCCATAATGTCTCTCAATCAACGGACCACTACTAAAACTATCTAGCAAAAACCAGCTGCAACAAATTCCGAAAGATGCGTCATCTGACGGTCGCTGATTTCGAACATTCTAAAGATACTGCAGTGCAACAACTTTTTGAACCGACGCAATTTTGCCTCCGCAAAAGCAAAAAAACCTGCGATATTATAATCAAGCTGACGATGCGACTGTGCGAAACTCAAAGAGCTTCTGTGTCCGCCACGTGTGCTACATCAAAGCAAATATCAAGAACTCAAAGTCAAGAAGATTTCACAACCGAAGAAGGTTAAAGATGAAGTCTAGATTGTCCAAGAAAACCAAAAGAAACCTAATTTGTTAATTGTTCCTTCTTAAAAGATAAAATTGAATTCATGGCGAATTGAAGAAACATTAGCATGTGTTGCAATTATAATGAATAGCAAGATAAGATTTTAAGCTTCTAGACCATCGGTGCCCATAGGGAGGGGCCAGAGGGGGCCGTGCCCCCCCCCCTGAGAATATTACAATGTATACCAATAAAGCGTATTTTGTTTTAATTAAATTTAATTTTATAAAACTTCGTAGAACACGCCCCATGAAACATAAATATAATTCTTTTTTTTTTAAGATCATCCTTTGTTAAATACGGGGTGTCTCCAAAAAGGTGGGACACAGCTTATCTGCAGACTCCTGAGATAAAAATAAGAAGATTTAACTTAACTTACCTATATTCAAAAACCAAAATTGTCTCGTTCAGTTGGTACAAGGCGTGAAAGGCTTGAAAAAAAATTAATTTTGCGTATAGAAATAGTAGGCTTTGATCGATTTTTATAATTTTTGGTATGGCATGTTTTGTAACTATAAGTCACATTTCGAGATGGTTTTGGTCTTCATCAGTAAGTTGTAAGTGTATTAAACAAAAATTTGATGATAACTTTTTAGTGCCTAGGCTGAGAACTTTCAGTTGCTTTTTCCAAAATGGTATTTTCTCTAAAAACATTTTTTGTATCTTTGTAATTTTTGATAATGCTTAAGGTTTATCCACAAAAAAATAACGCAGGACGTTATAGGAGCATATTAAATAAAGTTTTGTTTTCACATTTTCATTAATTTTTCCACCTGCCTGTTCAATATTGAGTACCACATTCCTGACAATTGCCAGAGAGTCTTCGATGTCGAAACCAACACCTTCTAACCTAGTAATCGCAATTAATATACTGCCAATGTTAGATTTGATGTATTGCAGCTTTCTTGATAGGCTACTAGAAAACAGCTCCTGCATTATCTTGGTAGAAGCTGCGTCATCTTTACTGAAACCATTCACAATGTCCTTGATGACTGAATAGTTTTCACAATAATATATAACAGCATCAAGTCCTAGTTCCCCACCTTATAATGACCGGTAATGAGCTAAATCTTTGAATATCTCAACTCTCAGTGGAGCTTTTACGAAGATCTTTTTTACATTGCATATTAATTTATCAACATCAAGAAGATTCTCATGAATTTCTTCTATGCAATTTATCAGCAAGATAAAACAAATTCATACCTTTAGCAGTATTTACCATGTATGGCTCAGCATCAGTTATGAAAAGAAAAATGTTGTCCCTTTTAATTTCATTTTTTCACAACAGCTTCATAGCATTGTCAAAAAAAGTTGCGATGTTTGAATGATTAGCTCATTCTAAGACTTCAGTTGTCAGTGAAAAAGTTTTGCCGGGACAGTCAGCGTGGAGTGTTCCAATAATTACATTGGCTTCATATCTTCCTTCGACATCTGTCGATTCATCACTACATACCGATATCTTGTTATCGTCTACACTATCCTGTTTGAGATGTTAATTGGACTATTGCCACACTCCGTTGTGATATTTTGTCGCGACGTTACGAAAATTCACATTGTGTTCGTTCTGAGAAGGACGGTTTGGTTTATTATTTTGCATTTTTAATTTAATTAGTACACTGGATGCTTGAACCACTGAACCGCTGGGGCGGTATACTTATGTAGCTTTATAAGTTCTATATAAGTTGCATTTCCGCTCCCTACATGCGCAGTAGGTTACCGTGCATGGTGCGCAGTAGGGGTTTGCGCCGTTTGTTGGTGGCTTATCTGGCTTATCGGTTCTTCGGTTAGGCTATGTGACCTCTTTCAGTTTTCTACGAGTTCTGTGTTCCTCTTTGGTCACTATTTGTGCATTATCCCATTGAATACGGTGGTGTTCACTTCATACGTGTTTCGCGATTCTCGATTTTTTCTCCCTTCTTGATGTTATGTATTCTCGTAACAAGCAGAGAGATAGTTTTTGAGTAGTGTTGGTTCCGTGGGAATATTTTAGTTAGTAGATTTTTCCATGAAATTCTTGAAGTGAGGATTATCTACTTTGTTTAGCGGAATGTTAGCACTCACCATCATTTTACACAATTCATTTGAAACTTCCGACGTTTTATCTGTGGCTATCAATACTGATGTGCTCTTGGAGATTAGACGTTGTCTTTCCTTGTTGGTTTTTCACTGAACGGCGAAATTTTAGAAAGAGTTACAAAGATTTTCAATTTTGTGTTTTTAACAAGAACATTTTTTACGAAATATACCTAAAATATGACCTTTTCGGGAAGATGCTTAAAATATATGACCAATAAAAATCACTTAATATTGTATAAAAAAGCTTAATTCGTCCTAAAAATGTGCTCGGCATGAAAACAGACGTAAACAAGAATATATGACTTGTCATAAACATCCGAGTCCTACAAATTGTAACAATTAAAAATAACACAAACTTTCTATTAGCCCCCCTTGAGAAAAAAGCCTATAGCGCCCATGTAGTAGACCTTTTAACATGTTAATGCTCAACAAGTATTCAAAGCCACGTGACCGATCTGTTGGTAAACCTGCCGAAATGATATCGAAATGTCATTGCACCACATTAAAAGCACGGCTATGAATTTTTAAACTTTTATGTAATATTTCTTCATACTCTATGTAGCTTATTTCAGGGAAATTCGGCTTTAAAAAAATTAAGTATTTTCGTTTGTAATGAATATCTAGTAAATAAATTGTGATAGAGACAAAAACACCAATAAACTGACCTCTAATTAAAATATTTCTTACGATTTACAAGGTTCAAATAATATTCAATAAGCAATAAGTACATACCGATGGTTATGATGTAGGAATCAATTTGAATCTTAGAGTAACAAGCAGTGGTCGAAGTAGCAAATATTTTTACCGGTATGGACTAAGTGCTATATTAACCTCTTTGTGGACTCAACGCAACTTACCCACCGTTAGTGAGTCCTTGGAGGACCCCCCCTGTATGATTATTTTGCTGTTTTGCCCCCCCTCTATATGGTTTTGTGGAACTTTTCTGGGGGTCCCTCTATGAAACTGAAAATTGAAAGAAACTAGTGGACCCCTCGGGGTGATGAGCCCCACGCAATGGGGACGTAATATGTATATGTGACCTTCTCCGAAGAAACCGGCCTTATGACGAAAATCAAATAGCGAGCTCGGATCAACTTTTGGTGTATAATAGATTGTCAGCAGATATTCAAGATAAAAACTAAATACCTAAAACTTTCGTCATTAGGCGAATTTCTTTGGAGAAGGTTACATATACAAAATAATAAATTTAATACGCCAGTAAACAAATTTTCTATCAATTAAACAGAAAAAAAAGTAAAAACAATCACTAGAGATGGTTCCATTAAAGAACAGTGACAAAAAGTCGTTCCGTTCCGTTCCCGGTTTTGTCCGGTTTTCCCCGGTTCTATTTTTTGTTTTTTTTTTTTGTCGACTAAAATAATAACGGCAAATTGGAAAAAATATAACCGAGTTTAAAAAAACGGGAACAATTCTTTTTGACATTTAAGAACACCCGTTCTTGATCCCAGTAAAGAACGACTCGGAGAAGATCGTCACATCTCTAAGCACTGCACTTTGAAAAGTCAGCATGCCGTCATGCTCAAATCAAATCAGAGTGAACAGTGGTCATTGCACTGAATATTCGTTCACATTCGGCAGTAGATACAACCCTATACAACTAAGGTATTGACAGTCTACATTAGTAAACTTATCGGTACAGATACTTTATTACTGGATTCTACATAGTCCTGAAAACTTCGGATATAGTCATGGCCGGTTAGTCAAAACCTTTCACACAATTGTCTGATTTTCTCTTCCCTGAATAAATTGACTTCCTGTGGCCGTTGATTACGGTCAAGTATTTCTAATGCCTTTATAAAATCATCATAATCATCTGAAATGTGAGATTCAATTCCAGATCTGTGTGATGATGAAAACCCTAACAAACGCTGGCGAAAATTTTCCGCTACACTTTGCGCTATTTATTTTTTTTTACTTTTCTTCTATCGTGCAATTTCACACCACTAAATTCAAGTATGGATGTGGACCTTTCTACTTCTTTGAAGTATGAACCCGGATTCTGTATTATTGATTCCACCACACGAATTTGCCGTAAAATTAAGATATGAGTATCGGAAAGAGTTTTTTTTCGTTTTGGTAATTCTAATTATAAATACGAGAGTTCGGAAAGAGCATTATACAACAGGCCTAAATTATGAACAAATCCTATTTATTTCGGTTAATCTTTCTCTCAATCCGGAAAAGGGGTATCTCTCTTTACTCTGCCTTGCAACATCTGTAGAAGCATTGTCAAAATGCTGATACAGAGCTCTATAGTAAGTTGGTACATACAGCTTTAACGGATCTTAAACTTGAGGAAACCCAGCGCGTATTAAATATACGTCCTATAGAATACAGTTGAATGGCTAAATTTGCTGTACATTGTTTTAATTTCTACTGACTTTTGGGAAGGCACTACACAAACCATATAATTTGACGAAAGATATTTTGAAGTGATCGATGCCTTCAACTGCATTCAACACATCATTGACTTTCCAAAACCAGGATGGCAGAAGTAAAAACGAAAACCGATAAAGAACCGTATTTATCATGGAAAATTCCAATATAGAACAAAATTATGAGAAAAAAATAAGTTAGTAGACCGCCTCGCTTCTACCACTGGTAACAAGTGGTATTCAGAGGAAAGCATAACTCTAGTTTGTTGGCGTGATACTTGAAAAACAAACGTAAGTGGTAAAGTTGTTTGCATTTATGCAACCTTTCACACATTTTGACCACTATCACTAGTTTTGTTCAACAAAACAAGTTAGTCCACTTAAATAATTTAATAATTAACACAGTGATAACACAAATAATGTCCCAAATCAATACACTTCTTCTACGCAAAACAATGTTTTGATCATAGTGTAGCACAAGTTGCCTATTCTACTTACGATGTCCGCTCTTGTCACCACTAGATTTGCATTACCTTCTCAGACAAATATTCGTTCTTCTAAGATTTGGATACACGGTATTTCAAATACCAACATCCTATGATCAATAAACAGCTTACTAAGAAGTATAAAGTAAACGTACTAATTTCCAAAAGAAAATACTACTTTGAAATGACACCTTGCAAGTGAAAGTTTCAATAATTAGGTAAAACCAAACCAGTTTTTCTTTTATATTGAATAAAAGAATTCTTGAAAATATTTCTGTTTATAAAAGAATATAAAAATGACAAGCCGCTTTAGAATTAATGTCTTAAATAGTGATAGGAGTTAATAAAGTACAGACAGTTTTTAGAACACAAAAATCTTTTTTATTAGATTTGGCAACCATAAGTAAAGATTTTTAGAGTTCTTTCCTTTTGCCCTTTTTTCCATTGTACAACTTTCTAAAGAGGCTCAAGGAGTCCAGAACAAGAATCATGTACAATCTAGAAGAGATCATACACGTAAGTCCTCTCGGTAAAATACCAACACCGAAACTGAAGAAACCGCAAATTCAAATTTTGAAGATATGTGTTAATGCGGGGATTCCCCTTCCGCGCCCGTCTCTATCCCGCTTTACGTATTCTACTCATTACGCGTCTTCGTGTTGTGACTTGTGCAAGTTGTTGTAAAGTTTAATATTAATTTTAGTATTCGTACTTAGCTTAAAACTTTTGTGTTGTTTATATTATATTGAAATAATGGATGAGTCATCGTCTAGTCATCAAACTGATGAGTTGGAATGGACAGGGCCGTTTCTAAGTGAAATTTTGCAAAGTGAAAATGAAAGGTCTACACATTTCAATGTTTTGACAAATGACAAATGTTTAGAACTTATACTACAAGTGGAGAAGGCTGGAAAGGCTGAAAAACTGAAAAGAAGACACTACTTCAACAAAGAGGATTAAAAAGGTTTGTGGTTCTTAAACATTGGTGGCGTAAAGAAACTTATTGCAGGGAGTGAAGAAAACATAAGGTAGTTTCTCCCAGATGACGAATTATACGATGCGATTTACGCAGCTCACTTGGCTATAGGCCAAGGAGGTCGTGATAGAATGTCACTAAGGAAATAATAAACCTGTGTTTGTCTATGTGTGGAACGTGTTAACAAAAGAGAACGAAAATAAAGAGAGGTCTAGTTTCAAAGCCAATTTTTCATTCTGAAATGAACAGTAGATGCCAAGTGGACTTCATAGATCTTTAGATGCGACCTAACAAAAAGTTCAAGTTTATAATGGTTTACCAAGACCATCTAACTAAATTTGTTTTGCTCCGTGCTTTGGAATCTAAGAGAGCGGCAGAAGAAGCATTTTTAACTATAGGGGTACCATGTTTTCTGCAATCAGACAATGCAAGAAAATCTGTTAACCATATTGTATGTGAGATCACAAAACTTTTCCCAGAACTTAAGCTAGTGCATGAAAAATCAAGACATAACCAAAGTCAGGGCTACGTAGAATGTGCCAACCAAAATATCGAAAATGTAATTGGTTGTTGATTGAAAGACAATAAATAGACAAAATGGTCGGAAGGCTTAAGGTCTGTATAATTTATGAAAACCTTACAAAGCTATGTTTGGGATTGAACCTAGAGTAGGTCTTTTAACGATAGCATTACCACGAGAACTAATAAACGACATTCAAGACGAAGATAACCTTCGAAAACTTATTGAAGATGATTTAATCAAAAATAATAAAAATAATGACAACGACTCGGGAAATAATAATGACAATTACAAAAGTTTTACATTCGGTAATGACATCCAAAAGGTTAGACAAACAGCTGCTGAGAATTTTGAGAAGCAAGCTAAAAAAATGAAAGCTGCCTCTGACAAATCGCATTTACCAGCCAGATTTGGAGACAATGTGACTGTACCTAAGACCTAAGAAATGTAATTGGCGTTATTCTTGAAATAAATGACGACAGCCTGTTCAAAATTGGTACCAAGCATGGAATATTGCAGGAACTCAATTACAGTTGGTTACCATAAATATTTTTTTAAGACTAAACTCTTTCAACTCCATACTAATAAACATAAGTAAATTGGTCATAATATAATATATACTGTTATAATTTGTTTGAGGTTGTGTTTACAGAACTGAATTCGACGTTTGTACCCAAAAACTTTTACAAGAAGGGGAAGTCAATCGGAGTATTGAAATCTCATTAAGGACTGCAGCTACAAAACATTCATTTTGAGCGGGACAAGGTTTTGTGAGGTGCACCTGAACCTAGAATTGTACCACAAATGCAATTCCAGAGTACTTCTTGCAAAAACAAACAAAAGATTAAGAATTTTATACTTTATACACTAGCAAATACAAATTAAAGATGAATTACTTTTTATTCTTTCAATTTTAATTTTGATGTTAGCGAATGTTCATTTTAATAAAACTGTACGTTTGATTTTAATAAACATTGTTTTTTATTATTGCTTTCTATTTATGATCATATTTTCTTAGGCTATTATTTAAAATCAGTTTAGTCTGAAGTTTGAATTTTGTTATCAGGACAAACTGATATTGCCTAGGATAAACTAGTTGATCCTAACACGTGTTGACTAAACTAGTTTGGCCTGAAATCGGGTTTGGCTGGTAACATAGTTATATACGAGTATTCTGATTAAAGTTTCTGGTATTAAACTATTCTCTAAAACAAATTTTCTAGGTAATAAAAATAATTTTGGCCAGTTAATTTACCGACTCATCTCATTGTGCCGGCCCTTATAATTTAATTAATAAAATTTTAGTAAAATTCTTAATACTCTATTTTAACACAAATTATCAAATTAAATTACATCAAAGAAGAGACGTTTAAAACTAAACTCTTGAACCTGTTACAGTCCAGATTTTATTTAAATAAGACGAGAAGTATTTAGAATTAAATTTTGACAAGAATAATAAAACTGAAATCTGATATTTGTATTATACTATATAATTAGAATTTTACTTGTATTGCTAATTAATCATTTTGTCAATTTTCTTTAAATTCCAATTTTGTTAAAAATATTCTTCCCTCTACTTCTGTTCTTTTAAATTATAAGTTGAGCAACTTCTTTTATGTTAAGTGAATATATTTATTTAAAAACCGTTTTATTGCTAAAAGTCTTGAAACGTTTTGTCTCGAAAATTAATAGTTGAGTTGACTTAAGGATAACAATACAGATTATAATTATAATTTACATGTGCACATATCTTACTTTGAATCGAAGTTTTCCTACAGGTGGTGTAGCATAAGGAATGCTCGTGAACCAATTAAATGTCTTTCCATTCCATGTTTTTCGGTATTTCCCTCTTACAATACCCTGATCTAGTTTCACTTCGGGATAATCTTGATTATTTGACAATACTTCAATAGAGAACAAAAGACAGACATACAACAAGAATTTAAACATCTTGAATTAGAACCTATAAGTAACAACGAGAAAATAAAAATGTGACCGTTATCATAGGCACACATTCAATTTATGTGGGAATGCATATTCAGATATCAATAACAATGCGTACCCTTACTAAAGAAACAAAACTGCGACTGCGTGTCCGTTTTTAACTTTGATCTATTATTAAAAATGGGTTAATATTTGTTTTATCTCTTACCATGTATAGAAAAAACTAGCCTGTTGATATCGTTTACGACATGATTTAAGTAAAAAATCTAAGATTTATCTAATGTATTAACCTCTTAGGATGCTACTGATATTCTTACATATTTTATTTACCGCATGAGACTTGTCTGTTTTATATTTTATTAACATTCCATTAATTAATTTGTTTGTAATTTTAATCATATTTGAAAGTGTGTAACACTTTTGTTTATATGTTAGTAATGAACCTAAATGAAATTATTTTTTCACGGTCATTAATCAGATCATACAATTTTATTTCGTATTAAAGATGTGTTTATTAAATCACTTGATTGATTTAACTAGGAATGACCAAGCTAATGTCATGTGACGGGTCAAGTGAGAGGTTATAAAAACAATCGCAAATAGTTTTTGAGTGCTTTTGCCACAATGATGTTTGTAATAACCTCAACAGTTTTAGTTAATAAATAATAAACCACTGTAAATCTGCTGAACAAGCTAAAAAGGAACCCAAATGTAAATCGCATCTGTACGCTGATCTGACTATGAAAGTATTAAATTTGATACTCCAATTTGGTTTTTTTGATAGAACACCCTGCATGTTCTATATGGTTAATTATAAGAGTAGATTATCTACTAATTACGTAGGCTGCGGCAATTAATTCTTGAAATAGTTGGCAATATGTAACAACGATAAGCCTGATAAAGAAAAAATTCTAATCCTTGATCTTCCTCCTAATATAGGTACATAAAAGCAATAACAGTTTTTGCTTTAACTGAAGCCAAAAACCTAAATCTAAACTTCAGGAAAGCTTCTGACATTGATGCAGTAACCTCACATATCTTAAAAGCATTACCAAGAAAACATATTTACATATTCAATGCAATCTTAAAACAACATCATTCATCCAAGCAGCTGCAAACTACTAAATAATTCTTATTGCAAGTCCTAAAAAAGGATTCAAAAGAACTATTATATTTATGATTCTAAAAAGGCTAGTGTCACAATAACACTGATTAACAAATTGAAAGTTTTTTCTGGTTCCTGGTTACAACTGGCTTTTGATTTTTCCCTAGCACGAAGAGTTTTCGAGAAAAATATGATTTTGTTTCAAAATAAAACGCTAAGGTAATTAGATGCATTATATATTACAAAATGTACCTAAAACCCTTTAAAATATTCTATTTGACAGTTTTCTATTGTGCAGTGATGTAGTAGGGTCTTCTCTAATTAATAACCAACAGTAATCACCCAACATGTTCGAATTTCATCTTCCCTGGTACCAGCTTTCCAACGTTGAAAGGTCTCGATGCTCATCACTTACAACTCCCAAATTGTCTGGGAAAAATCCAAATGAAACTGTAAATAATGCATCTTTAGCGACATATTACACCCTAGTTTACAATAAGCTGTCAACATTTCCTCGAGGAGGTTTTGAAATTTTCCACATTGTTGTTACCCACAAAGCCCTTTACTACAGATATGAAACAATTTCATTCCACCTTTCCTTTTCCTTGTAGAACCGCACGGAAACCGCTGTCATTCATTAATTGTCGAATTTGAGGACCCACAAATATGCCCTCCTTTATCTTAGCTTCGCTAATTTTTGGAAATTTTTCTTTTATGTACTGAATACCTCTTTCGCCACAGTCCATACCTTTCACAAGATTTTTTATCAGCCCTAACTTTATATGCAAAGGGGGCAAATATATATCGTTTCTATTCACAAGGCTTCTATGTAAAATATTTTTTTCTCCTACAACTATCTACCTACTTGGCCAACTTTTCACAATACGAGGGTGGTCTGAAAAGTTTCCGATCTCAACGTGAAGATGGCAGCTCTCGTAAATAAAAGCTACTGAATTTCGTTGTTCATCTGTTGACAGTTACTCACCAAAGTTTCAGCTTGGACGCACAGTTTTTATGTAACAGTCGTTTAGTAAGTTGATGTGAGTTTTTTTGTGAAAATGGACAAAATCGAGTATTGAGCTGTCATTAAATATTTGCTTTTGAAAGGCAATACGCCTTCGCAAATAAAAGATGAGTTGAATTCTGTGTATGGGGACTCTGCACCATCATTTACCACAGTGAAATTTTGGGCTGCTGAATTTAAACGTGGCCGTAAGAGCTTGGGAGACGATGAACGTTCGGGACGTCCAAAAACTGCAACTACCGACGAAAACATCGCCAAAGTTTACCAAATGGTGCTAGGCGACCGCCGAATTAAAGTGAGAGAGATAGCAGAGCTTATGAACATGTCAAAAGAAAGTGTTTGTCACATTATAAATCAACATTTAGGCATGAAAAAGCTGTCCGCGCGTTGGGTGCCGCGTTTGCTCACGTTAGACCAAAAACGTGTTCGAATGAATATTTCCAACGCTCTTTTGGCGCAGTTTAGGCGAAATAAATCCGAGTTTTGGCGCCGATTAATTACTTTAGATGAAACTTGGATACACCATTATACGCCCGAAACAAAAATACAGTCCAAACAGTGGACTGCAAAGGGGGAACTGTCTCCAAAAAAAGCAAAAACTGTTTTTTAGCTGGGAATGTGATGGCGACTGTTTTTTGGGATAGTCATGGAGTTATTTTAATCGATTATCTTCAAAAAGGAAAAACCATTACAGGAGCATACTATGCATCATTACTTGACAAGCTGAAGACAGAACTTGCGAAAAAACGGCCACATTTGCAGAAAAAGAAAATCCTGTTTCACCAAGACATTCGCACCTCAGCGGTTGCCATGGCGAAAATCCACGAACTACGGTTTGAACTGCTTGACCATCCGCTTTACTCACCAGATCTAGCCCCAAGCGAATTCTTTTTGTTCCCTCATCTAAAAATTGCGCTCGGAGGACAAAGATTTTCGTCAAATGAAGAGGCAATCACCTTCGTGAACAATTATTTTGCAGAGAAAAATGCCGAGTACTATTTGGACGGGTTACAGAGATGGGAGCATCGCTGGAAGAAGTGTTTAGAGTTACAAGGAGACTATGTTGAAAAATAAAAAAAAATTTTCAGAAAAAAAGTCTTGTATCTTTGTTAGGTCGGAAACTTTTCAGATTTAGCACGACTGTCCCACTCGCACAAAAAGCAACTGTATTTTGTAAATCCCAGTTGCATTCCTAATAGCAAAGCTACAACTTTCAAATCTCCACAGATTTTCCACTTGTATCTTTTATGGTTTACGTCTGTTAAAAGGCATTTCATAGATTCATAAGAGTCCTTTAGGTGAACTGAATATGCAATGAAAACTGAAGGCAATGCATTGCCATTGTGCAATAGAGCCGCTTTCAAACTAAATTTAAATGCATCAATGAACGGTCGTCATTCTTCTGGTTTGTGTTTACGTCCAAGGATTTTTATCAAACCATCAACATCACTGCAGTAGGTAAGATTGTCCTGCATAGAATAAAACTCAGAAAACTTCTTTTCGCGGTTACGGAAATGACTAATTTTGGTACTGTGTTCAACTTTTCAATCGGTAGCCAAGCAACTCGGCTTTGCTTTTGCTTAAGTTCAAATCACGAACTAAATCGTTTAGTTGTGACTGTGTGATCAAATGTGGTTCAGAGGGATCTGGAGGAATAAACTCTGGATCATTGCTACAAAAATGTCGACATTTTGTTCATCTGATCCTTCAAATGTTTCTGGTGGCATAGGAACTGGAAGATCAGTACAATGGCCAACGGGTCTTATCGCTGATGTTAAATTAGGATACATAACAGATTTTTTATTTTCTACAGAGAAGCCTGCTATCTTTGTTATGCAGAAGTAACAATCGGTTAGATGATCCTTTTGTTCTTTCCATATCATAAGTACTGCGAAGGGCGTACATACACAGGAACCTTTTATCGACTGTCGAAGGCGATTTGCCAAGAAACACAACAAATATGTGGTACCCATTGCTTATCTTGATCTCTAACTTGACATCCAAAGTACAGACGATAAACTCTCCTTATTAGCGCAGTAAAACATCGTGTTTGGTGTTTAGCAGTAAACTCTCCACAAACGTAACAAAAACTGTTCGGACCGTTCGCACATTTACGGGACATAATTAACTTTTCTATAGCTATCACTCAAAACACAAGAAACTTTCTTTGTTAAGCAGTGATAATGCAACCTTATAAAACATCACTCGCTCCACAAAACAGTACTAATACTGAACAGGTTCGTACATAAGTGATCTCACTTATGGAAAGCTGAAATAATATTTACAAATATTTATCAGATGTGGATGGCATGTAAATAGCTTTCTAATATATGCGGAATTCAATTACCTCATTTCCAAAACTTCTTATCGCTAATACGTAATTACCTAATATAATTATAATTACACTGTCCACTGGAACTTCAAATGCATATACATATTTCACAAACTACACGTGATAGAAAAAATCTGAAAGCAGGTTTGAATTCAGAATGAAAAGGTACTGTAAGTATTACCTAGTTTTGTTTAAGAACCAAAAATTCTGTTAAGCAGTGTACTTAATGAATTCCAGTGTTCTCGTCAAAGAATTGATCTGTTTGGATTTAGACAATAGCACTCAATTACACAGAGAATCTATAGAATAACCCATGATCTTGAAACACAAAAAGTACTCCACTTCTGGTAAGGTTTAGTTAGACTGTTCTTCAAAATTAAAAAATATTCTCAGACTCTTAAAGTCCTATTTAAGCAAATTTAGAACTTTAGTTAACAAAGACGTATCAAGAAATTCTCCCATCAAATCTGGAGTCCCTCAAAATGATATCCCGTTTCCTATCTACTTTTGTTGATCTAATACAAGATTCTGATATTTCACGAAATCACCACAAAATGGGAAATTAAAATCAATGATAGCAAAGGTGCTCAAGTAAATTTTTCTTGAGAAGACATTAGTGACAGTAATCATTCAAAAATAATAAGAATGAGCACCAAAACCAATAGGTATGCATCCAAACAAACAGTACAAGACGATGTAAACGTGCCTTTTGTTGATGACCTCATTAAAGGAAAAAGCTCAAAACATTACAAAATGGTAAGTCACACTTGTAATAGGAACTGTAAAGAGTAGCCATACACTTATTATGTTATCTTGAGAAATCGGAACTCACTCATATTCTATTAATAAATTCCGTTCCGTATAGTTTGTCACAGTGATATCTTCATGAGTACACCCCGTATACAGCTCTGTGTTCATTCAAACACCTCTGTTGTCTAGACGTTCAAGAACTTTTAGTCCAGGAAGAATAGACATCCACCATCAAGATAATTTGTTACAGGCTAAATTCTTGCATGGACATAGGTAGTGAGGTTTTTAAAAATATGAGAGGGTTCCTTTGCGATCCACGCACCGCGCTGGGTTAATTACAAAAGGTCAACGGTTGCGAAAAAACGTTTTTGCTAATATCTCGAAAACGGCGAACTTCTCCATAAAGTCACAGATGACAAACCTTGTAACTAAGACAATTTGCTACAAGAAAAGTCTAATAACTTTTTTTTGTAGGAGTAACCGGTTCCGATATTGACAAAAAATCGGGAGTGCATAGAACCGCGAGTGTCCTACTAGTGACTATATGTCTTCCACACCACCACGGAAGTTAAGCACCAGGTGCATTTTTTATTACGTGGTGTTCCCAATAGGCCTAATCTACGGTTTCTAAGCTTGACAACCACAAGTCATGGTGATATGGTGAAATGAATGATTATTTGATTTCCTCATCTTCCGACACTGATTTTTCAGTCTTCAAAGATCGAACTAAGAAAGATAATGGATCCGTGTCATCGTCAATCTTCTCTTCATTAACATTGAGTGTAACAGCATTCAAGCATGATTGAACATCACAATGGCTACAAACTATCGAACAATTCAATCCTGCTTTCCGGCATCCACAATTGGAAAAACAGCCTTTTGGTTGAGATTTAGAAGTATATCAGGAGCAATTTGGAGCAGAGTTGTAAATAGCTCCAAAACATGATCCCCAGTTTATAGGGTCAATTTCATCATTTCCAAGCCGTATTTGAACTTGGTAATACCATACACCCGATAAATGTGTTATTGAGCAGCAGTAGATATTGGAGGAAAAGTGGCACAGTGGCACAGCCTTATTGAGCTTTGTAGATTTAAGAAAATTTAAATATATAATAACATCAATGGAATCCTGGTCATTATTCAAAATATCATTAGGAATACTGTTGGCCGATGCAAAGACTTGAGCATATTTAAGAAGGTCATCACTCTTTTCATAAAGTTTAAAGATCTTTAATTTGCCCTTCTTGTAAAGCACTGAATTTTTATCACAACCTGTAATTTTATGAAGAAATAATGAGTGTGCTTGACATTTTGGATACGAGGCCAAACTCTCAGAAGTACACATTTTTTATTCAATTTTTGCTTTACCAGGTTATCAGGAAATATGCTACATACTTTGTCCTGAGGAGTTCGTGCAATCAGTAAGTCTACATCTTCTTCAACAACAATGCTAGTACGTGAATTCGGCTGTTCTGTGGCTGTTTCAATTATCAAAAGATGGATTTTTTTTATTACACTATGCACTGTACAGTGTGATCTAATTTCGATGGGATTAAATGGGTAATTTCTTATTAGCGCAGATAAATAAAAACCGCTCAGGCACTTGTAACCTTTTTTTTCATGCTTATTCCATTACCGTTGCCAGAAATAAACTGCCGTCTTTTGTTTTTTCCCTACAGAGAAAAAGTGAAAAGTGGTCGATTTCTTCAATTTGCTGTAACACCATTATTCTCGAAGCTAGACCAAATCATTTATGCATTGTTCAGACACTTTCTAACGTAAAATCCAATGCTGCCAGTCGTTTTTTTAGTCCTTTCCATAACTGCGCTGTAACTTAAAATTGAATTTCTTGAATGGTCTATTTAAAAATTAGCATTAACGAGTTTTATAAACTTCCTTAAATTTTCATATGACAAGGCCTTACTATTTAAAGACAACTTACTATTGTCACTGGCGTCCAGTAATTTTTACTCATTTCCTTATCTTGCCTTTTAAGAGTAAGTTAACCACAGAGTGTACCGTCAAACTACCCTACCTCCGATCTGCTGAATTAGCCAAGAGGCAGTTAAATTGTATGTTTACGATAAGTTTCCAATCCAATTCTTGTAACATACAGTTTACAATACCCTAGCAATGCACAATCTCTGTGTTACACCATTTAAACTAAGCCAAATTGTTTGGCTAAGTTTATGTTCAAAAGTTAGTTTCACTGAGATAAATTTTGCTTTTATACTAGTCACTTAGCTCGGAAGCAAGTTTGCTCACCCCTATTGTATACTGATGGAGTGAAAAATTGTGGAATGTTCTAATATTTACATTCAACAAAAGTTTACTGCCGTGTAATCGAAGTGGGTGAGATTTCAAAATGAGTCACTCTCTACAATAGCAAACAAAATAACTATGAAAACCTTTAAATAATACATGCGATAACAAAAATTGTGATAATAACAAAATATTAAGTAGAGTTTCATAGTACAGCAGTTATCAGAAGATTTTTTATCAAAGTTGCTATAAAAAAGCCTGTATCATTTCGTTTTTAGTATCTGATAGTAAATAGTATTCAAAATTGCTTTATTTATCAAAAAAAGTGAAAAATTATTCTACTGGTACTTATCTGCAAAATGAAAAGGGTGTTAATATCGTTTTATATTATGACACTAATGTGTATAAATGCAAATGAAGACGCTTTACAAGTTAGAACTGATAAGGGAATTTTAAAAGGTTCTTACAGAAAGACTCTTAAAGGACGTCAGTTTATTGCTTTTACTGGGATTCCCTATGCCAAACCACCAACAAATGAACTGAGATTTAAGGTAAATTCAGTTTATACCACTTAATAAAATTCTAAAACTTCTTTTAGCCAGCAGTCCCATTAGAACCCTGGACAGGAATCTTAGATGCCTCCAAACCACATTCGATATGTCCACAAATTGATGTGCTCTTCAACGATTACGTGGTAAAAGGAAACGAAGACTGCCTTTATTTAAACGTTTATACGCCTGAGGTAGCTATGATTTATCTACTGCTGCTATATTTACCTTCTTTTCAATTTTAGAACGCTCTTTCCAATGAAATCGCTTTACCAGTTCTGTTTTATATTCATGGTGGTGGTTTCATGCTTGGTAGTGGGAATTCTAATTTGTATGGACCTGATTTTCTTTTAGACAAAGACTTAGTATTGGTTACGATAAATTATAGGCTTGGTAAACGTTTTCTATAAAGCGTAAGTGTTTAACTAAATATTTTATTTAGGTGCTTTGGGATTTTTAAGTACTGGAGATGACATACTACCCGGTAATAATGGCCTAAAAGATCAGAATTGTGCCTTAAAATGGGTGAAACAAAATATAGCAAATTTTGGAGGAGATCCAAATAAAATCACCATTTTTGGACAATCAGCTGGAGGTGCTAGTGTGCACTTTCATGTTTTGTCGCCACTTAGTAAAGGTATTGTCTACTCTATTTTGTACTATGTGAAAAGGCTTTTTCAATACTTACTGCAGAATTAAAGAATTTCCACCACCTTGTACGTGTTATCTTATTTCTATTAATTTATTCATTTTCAATAAATGAATTAGACATAAACCAGTTATTCAAACAATCTTAAGACTGTCTAAGCATTTTCTCTTGTGTTAAGTTTCGTATTTGGTTTAGTTGAAACTCAACCTGTTTTATTAACTCCGAATGAATCACAAAACTAATTCATCCAAAGTTTAGCTGTTGCAAATTTAACTGCTTGGTTTGGGTATTATCATTACGACTTTCTAATCTGCTTCCAATAGAACAAGTAGTTATTTTCGATTTTTTGTTTTTATTTGTGAACATATATTATCCAGTGTTATTTTTAGGTTTATTTAACGGAGCTATAGCTCATAGTGGAAGTGCAGTTGGTTTATGGTCTATTGCACCAGGCGATCAAGCAAAAAGAAACGCAATTAGGTTAGGAAATCTTCTAAATTGTTCTACTGCGTCCAGCAAAAAATTAGTAGATTGTCTGAAAAAGATTAACGCTTACGATATCGTCGAGCAAGATAAAGAGTTTATGGTAATCATCTGATAACACCACGAAAACGTCATTTTTTATATTATCTATTGATCTATAGCAATATACTTATGACCCAGCAATACCATTTAAACCTGTAATTGAAGCTACCAATTTAAAAGACGCATTCTTAACAAAGCATCCAATAGATGTAATTAAATCTGGAGAAGCTTCAAACGTTCCTTTAATATTTGGTATCACTACAGATGACGGTGCTTTTAGAACTACAGGTAATATGTGGTAAGGATTAAGGGTTTAAGCAAATAAAGAGTTTAATAATTGTAGGTTTGTATAACAACTCTGAACTGATAGAGAGACTCAATAAAGAGGTATTTGAAATATTGCCTATATCTCTTCAATACCATGAAACGGCTAGTAGAATTGATCAGACGTACATTACTTCCAGAATAAAACAATTTTATTTTAATAACGAAGATATTGATTATACCACCAAATTTCAACTGACTCAAGTAAGGAGTTAATTTGAATAAAGGTCTTAGTATCAAAATTCCTTGATGTTTCAGTTGTACACGGACTCAATGTTTTTCTACCCACAAAATGTAGCTGCTCGACTGCATACTAAATTCCAAGACTCAAATACTTATTATTTTGTATTTGGATATAAAGGATCGATTTCACTATCTCCATTGTTTGGTGACTCAACACACGATTATGGTAAGTCAGATCTTACTGGGTTGTTTCTTTTAAAGAATCGTTTATTCATTTTTTTCTAATTTGCAGGAGTATGTCATGGAGACGATTTAAATTACATATTAAGTAGCAACTTATTTGATCAATATAAACCTACCAAAGCAGACCAAAAAATAATTGATCTTTTAACCACCATGTGGTTAAATTTTGCTGAAACTGGGTAATAGGATAATCGACTGGACGATTCAATATTAAAGCTGCATGTATATGATGTTTTAGTGATCCAACTCCGAAAATAGATAATGTAGTTAAAACCAAATGGCTACCAATCACAGATGAAAAGAAGTTATTATATTATTTTATTGAGAATGCAGATGAATGCAAGATGGTAGAAAACATATACTTAAATAGAACAGAATTTTGGGAAGAACTTCCCTTGTATTCAAAAGAAGATAAAACTAAAATTGAATTATAACGTTTTAACATTACTTTTATTGTAAGTTTTCATTTTAATTTGTATCTTGAGGATTATAATAAATTTTTAAAGCTATTTTATGCGCCCCGAAAGGATTTTTGGAATTTGTAGCATTCTCAAACACAGTCCTGACGCTTCAGTGCGATTCTGTTTAAATCTGTTTTGTGCCTGTACTTTCCAGTTCGGGTAACCCGTTATGTGGATGCACAGCCCCCGGGTAGAAATATCCTCTTTCCTTGTTCTGCAAGTACTCGGCTCATCCAAGCTAGTAAGTTTACGGCCACCAAAGATCTCTTCTGGTACAACCATCAGTGTGTCTCTCTCTTTCTTCTTGTACGCTGCCTGCACAATCTTCCTGCAACCAAGGCAAGATGTCGGTGCAGAGGGTCAATTATCTAAAACGAGATAAAATACTAATAAGTAAATCGCAGAAACGAAGGTACCAGGGCTGACTAGGCCAATTTGTCATCACGATAATACTGGACGCCTTATCCTCCACTGTTTTCTGTAAAACCTTTGTTATCAGAGAAAAGCGTGGAAAAGCATTAAAAAAATGTTGTTCCAAGTTAACGTGAAAGCGTCTGCAACATGAATTTTAGATCGGGATGCTAGGATACAAATCCAGAGCATTTGTATTCAACTTGGTTGCGAAAAGGTCGATGTCAAGGACTCCAAATCTGTCTGTAAATAAATTTAAAGCAATAGATAAATAATACTACTCTGTCAATATTCAAGCGGATCTGGGTTCTAAGTCAACCTGAGTATTGTCAAAAGAAGGATAAACAAATCTTTCCGGTGCTCGCACCAAGGCCAGATTTTTCTGGTTATGTAGTTAAGATCTGGTAACAGTACGCTACCCAGGCACTGGTGGTTATGTCGTTTAAACGTAATAAAATATTAGCGTTAGTAAAATTGAATTCAAAGAGATATTACGGGAAAAACTGGCATTAGTGACCCATCGGTAGTGTAACCATTTATAAAATCGATATGCTACCTGTAATACTAGCCTTTATACAGTCGAAGATAGGTCGTGAGCTAAGAGAGCTTAGAGCAAGCGATAAACGATAATAATAATAATACGGTAATCTTAGGGATTTCGATATTGAGAGGGCGCTAGCTGTAGTAGACTGTTGGTGACCTAGAAGCAATGATTAAGTCATTCTTATAGTGGATTACTTTTATCCAAGCGATCAGTGATGTAACGATAATATGCTGATGTATTTCGCAAATAATTGCGAATGTAGGTTGACAAATTGTGTAAGTCAGCGATGTTCCTTCATAAAAGATTTTAAGAAGAGTAAAGTTTATTTACCATACGGGATTCATCCAATACAAAGAGAACGCAGTTGTTGGCACAGAATACACTGAACTCGCGGCACTGGTTCATACGAGATTTAATTTACAGTTACAACATAAATCTTTACAAGAATGGACGACTTCCTCAGGCGTTAAGTAACAAGATATTTGAATTGACTTTCAAAATATCTATACAGAGCGAGGCAGTACGAATCTCGTAGAAAGTTCGATAAAAATATTAAGATATTATAAGATAAACAACGGTACGGTAGTCTCGAGCGTTCGTTGTGAAATTATTTGGCAATTTTAGCCTGCTGGCGATGATTTTCCACGTACGGTACGATAAAGACGCACCCGGAATGTTTCGGGGATATGTTTATAAATTATTAAATGAAGACAGAATTCATTCGCAATATTTTCACTCAGGTACAACTTCACCTTAGCAGAAACTAGCCCAACACTTGACTATTTCTCGGTAGTTCGCGAAATTATTTCTATGTTCCAAAATTTCACAAGAGAAGACACGAAAGACGCGTGCTTCTGCTTCGATAGCGGTAGACGAACTGTGTTGAGTGCTTAAGCGAAAAAGGTAACTTCCAACCCCCCAAGAGGGTAGAACTAACAGATAATTGGTTGATCAACATATTGGGTGATCGGACAACCAATAAGATAATGCAAGAAGGGTGTGATTTAGTGAGAAATTTGGACGTTGCACTCGGCAATTGTAGCAAATATAAATCTTGTCTATGCTAGACAAGGTGACAAATTTATAGTTTTAAGGGTAATAAAAAAAGTTGATCGCTATCTGCTAGGTTAGGAGTAATTCCTTTACGCTAGTCTAATTGGGTTTTTGTATGATGTGCAGTGTTTCACCTGGTCTTTGACACAACTAGGATTTACCATTCATAAAGTGTAGTTTTGACGAATTGCTATTGAATGCTTATTTTGTCATGTAGCAACAAAAGTTTCAATATAAGTTCATATAATCACAAGTAACTTCACATTAAAAAGGTTACTCGCTCAAGCGACTTAAGTTGTTTATTAGATTCATCATCCGGTTTTTGAAACTACTTACCTCGAATAGAACCGTGGGTGTCAAATAGCTTTAAAATAAATTGGGAAATTGAGAAAAGTCATAAAACCCATTCAGTAATTTAGAAAAATTTTCCCAAAGGGAAGCTTTTGAAAGAATAAAAACATTCAAATGAGAAGTAATTGTTATGCTTTAAATCGGAAGTTGCTCTTCTTAAATTCAGTTTTTAAAGTTCTTCATTTTCAAATAATGAACAAACTATGTACTACACCAGACTATCAATGAACTTTTAAGAACAAAATAATAAATCCAACAGGAAATTGTATTTGTCTATTGTTCTTATAATTTACTTGGCAACAAATTTGAGTTTAAATGTTAGTTGTAGGTGAATGTTTATAAGAAAGAAAAGGAAAGTGTAACAAAGGAGTTTTAAGTAACTCAACACCTGCAGACAGTAAAATATCAAACTAATACAAACAGAAAAAGCCAGAACGAAAAACAATTATTAGTGGCTGCTGTATCAGTCAGGGCCTAAACCAATAGAATTTTGTAAAGACTTGTGCGTATCATTAGTTACACCTGCAAACATAACCTTCGGTAAATTACAAAATTAGACTTTTTTGAAAAAACGCATTAAGTAAATTATTCCAGATGAATCAATACTAAGAAAGAATTACATGGTGCACTATTTCAAACTACACTAAAGGAATTAAGAAACAAAGTAAATATATCTCGCCCTCTTTAGACAAAACAACAAATATGGAGCAAAGATATATGCAGATGCACTAATGTAGTACTTTATATGCAGAAAGCTATGATTGGTTTGTAAGTACATATCTGAAATGTTACGTGTTTAACGTGAATACATTAATCTCCTCAGTGTAATGGTTGTTGTAAATAAAAAGGAATTCGCAAGAATTTAGTTCTCATTTTAAATAACTATAGTGCATTTCTGAAGCAACTTTGCAACTTGAAACCAAAGTGGTTTTGTTAAGCGAAAGTATTGATATTGTGGAGGGTGTACGTTGATTAAGCAACTTAAAGTTAAAAATAAAGTGTTTATAGAAAAACTGTGCAAAGTTTTAGATAAAAACAATGATTTTAAACAACTCCAGAATATTGAGAATATCTTAGCAAATGAAGCTGTTATAGATTCTAATATCAATCACTTAAGTATTACAGACTTAAATAACTTAAAGTATGCTCTGATTGTTTCGTACGACACCAAATGAATTTTTCCTAATATAACGTTGTTTGGTCGGACAGGAGATTTGCAACCTGCAGAGATTTCGTTTCGAGAGGTAAATAGTCTCAATTTTTAAGAGATGTGTTCCGATAATCGATAGCACCACTACAACACGAATTCTCTACTTGAAAATAGCTTGTATGTAGTTTCAGCAATGTTAGCAAACTGCAGGAAGTACTGAAGACAATTTTTTAGTTATTTGGGCATATATTCGTAGATACGTTAGTTTCAATTACGTTAATGGCGAACTGTAGAAGATTACATAAATAAGAACTTTATCAAGTTTAGATCCATCTGCAGTCTTAGTAAACTATAATGAGCAACGCCTAAAGAAATACCTTAATATACTCACTTAGTCCCAGCAGTTTCAAGTTTTAGGCTTCTGAAAACTAAGACAACAACAAAACCCCACAAATTAGCAAATTGTTATAATTGTTTACAAATTTTATTCTGTAATTCATTAATTACAATGCTATCTGTATAATAGTAAGAATATTAAAAGCCATAGCGAGTTTGCTTATTTGATTATATCCCCGAACCACCACCCTAAGTGCTTTCCCTAATTCCAATCCAACGCACCATGATAAGTTTCATTAAAATTATAAAACCCTTTTTGCCTTCAGTACTGGTCAATTTACACATATGTAAAATTAAGATTAGTACTTTATGCAGCGAGGATGTTCTTAATCAATATTCAGTTTTCCATTGCAATCTTCCATACCAAATACGTCAACTGAAGTTTTTGGTTTACCAGGCCTCTTACTTTCATCTGCACCATACTGTTCATCATCAGTAAACCAATCCTTATATTTGTCCAACGTAGCTCTGTATTCACCTTAAATTATATTAGGTTATTATATATTTGCTTCTATTTTAAATATCTGTTATCTATTTTACCATATATTTTAGATATAGGTCCAGCTTTACCACCATATTCGTCAGGAAATACTTCCTGAGGTATGATCTCATACATCTTTTCCGTTTTGTCTTCTGTCAATACTGTGAGCTGCAATATCAAAACAAAATTAATTATTAAAGCAGAGAAAACTAAATATAACAGAAACTTACCCGCTTTGTAAGTTTTTCATTGAAAAATGGTGTAAACATATTAATCAAGGCATCATGAACAGGTAATGTATTTAAAAAGCCTACCCCCTTAAGTCTTAATGGATAAGCACTTTGCAAGAGGAGCATAACTTTTTTGGACAATGTAGGAGTTATTTGCTTGAGGTATTTTAAAGAAAATCCTTTCATGTCAGAAATGATATATAATCCGTTCACTGTCAGGTTATCATCTTCATTTAGAAGTACGTCAAGACAGATTGAACCCGATTTAACCAAGTCTACAAACTGGAATGCATCAGAGTCGAATTTTGCCCATTGTACTATTATAACTGTTGGAACTCCTGCCTGTGCAGTACTCTTGGTTATGGGAATAAGCGCTCTGAAAATATAATATGGTACAAGTATACTGTATGATCAATTGCGTAGGTCTTGTTCAGTAAAAGACATTTTTTGTTTTAATTTGACAATTTGACACCTTTGGTATCGTAATCTTTTCAGTTTCTTGATTCTTGAGCAATTTCTGTAACAACCGAGGTTTCATCAAAAACACCTGAATCCGATAAAAAGTCAACTATTTCGGATAAATAAGTCAATACTATGTCCAAAAGCGTACAGCTTTTAGGACACAGACTATGTTTTGTCTAGAACTGTTTAGTTTTCCACTTCTCGGAAGAAGACTATGCTATAAAATAAAGGTAATATTTTTTCTGTGATTTTTACTATCTGCCAGTTGAAGCCAAGAAGTAAATTACATTAATGAAAACAAAGAGAGTTTTATAGTAAGTAGAGTTTATGAAGTATTGAACACATGTTTTCGTAAACAACAACAGAGCCTTACAATAAGCAACTACATTTCCTGATATACTCAGATTTTCTGATCACAGAACAGCAACAAAGATGTTTGAGAAAATGTTAATAATGTTTATTGTTTTACTTACCCTGCATCTAAAATATTCCGGATTTGTTCACGATCAAGGCGTTTGTTCATATAATATTCTGGTGTAAAGGTTTTCATAGTATAGAAAAAATCCATATTTTCTTTTGCTTTTTCAAGATTAAACTTCGATTTACGTAGGAAGCTTAATAGAAATTGAGGCTCTTCAACAAACAGAAAGAAATTAGGTCTTAAAAACATGAAAAGATCTATAATTACCTTTCCTAACATTTAGGTGAGGTTGCGTCTTAAGCCATTCTTCAATATGTTGTAAATTTTCTTGTATCTTATTCGAATCTTCGTTAAGTTCTTTTTCTGCTTTTTCTTGAAGTTGAGGTGATAAACAACGGATAGACATCTTTTACTAGTTTGATTGTTATTCTAAAAGACAATTGTGTTAGTGAGACGGTGTTAGTTTTTTAATCTTATAAACTTGTGACTGTACCTTAGGTTCAGTACAAAATTGGTAGATTGTATCATTGAGATTAAAAATGGCGCTTTGTTTGACGAAGATTTATGTTTATAGACAAAGCGAGGCGAAGTGCAGCTGAGTTAATGCAAAAACTGCGAGTCGAACAAAAGCGCTTTTAATACCAATGATACAAACTATTTTTTTCTCCAACTAAGAAATGATGTAGTACCCATTATAGTTTATATCGTGTGTTTTAAAAAAACTCATTTGGAATAAGTCTTGCAAAAAAAGATGAACAATGTGATCATGTCGTTGCTTTAGTCGTTATAATGAGTTTTTCAAAAATTTGTTATTTGAGCAGTTGAAAATTGAAAAATGATAATTGTACAAATGAAACAATAAGTTCAATAAGATGGTGTCCATGCAAAAGCAAAAAGTGTTATGTTAGGGGGCTATTTCCAAGCGGTGAGAATCTACTAAGTAATGGATTAATTATTTATTAGAGTATTATTTACATTATCATCTTATTGTGACATATACAGTGTGTCCAAGATAAGGATGCACAGCATGGGGATCTTGGAAACGGTAAGAGATACGGGATCGGTTAAATTTGATAAAAGTTGGCTATTTATAGGACCTTTTTGTTGGTATTTGCAAAATCTAGATATCTTGTATAGTTTCAGAGATATTTAAAAAATGTAGATTTCTCGATTTTCGTTATTATTTTTTCTTTCCTTTATTTGAAGAGATATTGGAAAACTAAAAGCACCTTTTCATTGCCACTTTTTGTTCTCTATTAAAATACGCTAACAAAATTCCTGTACAACGTTTCGGTTTCGAGTAACCATCATCAAACTCATTTTTTAAATAGGCGGAAAAACAAATGAAAATTACATGTTCCGATTAAATACTTGTGCCAGACGTTCTTGAGAAACAAGAGCTGGATGTTAATTTTGACAATGAAGATCTAATTTCTAAGTCTGGACTTGAACGTTTTACTCAAGCGGAATTGAACGACCTAGTAAGAGATTTGGGTCTATTAAAGAAATCATCTGAACTGCTAGCTTCAAGAGTAAATGAAAAAAAAATTACTGAAAAAAGGTACGAAGATAACTTTTTATCGTAGCAGGAAAAGTGATCATGTACAATATTTTAAACACTAGTGTGGATTTGTTTATCGTAATAATATTCCAGGTTTGCTAAGTGAAATGGGAGTTATACAATATCACCCAAGTCAGTGGCGTTTATTTATAGACAGTTCAAGCAGAAGTCCCAAGTGTGTCTTGCTACACAATGGGAATGTGTATGGTTCGATTCCTATTGGTTATTCAGTCCACTTAAGAGAAACATACAAAAACATTAAAAATGTTTTGAATTTTTTAAAATATACAGAGCATAACTGGATCATCTGCGTGGATCTTAAAACGGTAAATTTTCTACTTGGATTTCAAAGAGGATACACAAAGTTCCCGTGTTTTATTTGCCTCTGAGATAGACGAGCAAGAAACCAACACTGGAGTCAGAAACATTGGCCTTTTAGAATGTCCTTAGACGTTGGAAGAAATAATGTTATAAGTCAAAGAAAAAATTATTTTTCCACCTCTCCACATCATACTAGGTCTTATGAAACAATACGTTAAAGCTTTGGATTTGCAAGGCGACTGTTTTCAGTGCATACGTGAAAAATTTCCACAACTTTGTTACGAAAAAATTGAAGCCGGAGTTTTCGATGGACCGCAAATTAGGACTTTAATGAAAGACCCAAATTTTATCAACATTATGAACGAAATTGAGAATAAGGCCTGGACTTCGTTCACGATGGTTGCAATCAATTTTCTTGGAAACAAAAAAGTGTGCAATTATAGAAATTTAGTGGAAACAATCTTGGAAATTTCCACCGCCTAGGTTGGAATATTCAAAGGGATTGCCAAAATACAACACAGGAGAAAGTACTACAAGCGGAAATTTACTCCCTGAAACGTATGATTTGAATTGTTATTTTTTATAAATATCTTTGTAATCTTTTAATAAATATAGCGTTATTATTGATATATGTAATTGCCGTATATAAATAAATAAAATGTTATAGTTTTGTACCATATTTATTGTACGTCAGTTATCAACAATTTGGTCGCTTTAAGTGATTTTTCAAAAATCAGAATATGGTATAGAGCTAAATTTTAACGTGATGAGTAAAAACCAATATGAATTTTGGAAACAACCCACCCAAATTAATAAAAAACAAGTCCCATTTAGAAGTCAGCAGAAATCGTGTTGACCAGTATTATTCAATTTTGCCATTCATCCTATTATCATAATATCTTTTTTGTACTGTCAAAGTGTCAACTTAACAAAAATGAACGATCTACCTAGGGCCGGACTAATATCGTCGGGGGCCCTAAGCACTGTACATTGTGAGGGCCCCCTCCTTGTTTTTAAAATATCGACGTTTTATTTTTTATCTCGTAAACTATTGCCCTGACAACGACTTTTTCACAGGGAAATTTTATGGTCATTATGATAGCATTTTCTTTAAACTGAATTTGACACTTCATGTTTTCAGAAAAATCCCACAGTCTGGGAAATGGCTTGACGAGCAGCCGAGCGCATCTGGGTCTTCAATTATTATAAGAACTTGTCAAGAATAACAACACATGTAATTCATAATATACGAGGGGTCGTTTTTATATTCCCGGACTAGGCAGTTTTTAATTTGAATGCTATTTCATTATTATGTTTTTTAATCACATATGCCTTGATAACGTGTGTGTCAAGTTACGAAAGAATTTCCGCAATATTAGTACTATTATCTGTCAGTTTGTATTGTCAAGTATCAAAATAAACAATGTCGAATATGGAGCCGTTATAAAATTCCTTACAAAACAAGAAAACACTCCAAAAATTATTCTTGAAGAAATGTTGGCTATATACGGGGATAAGTTTTCTTCCAAGTCAACTATTTGCAAATGGTCAAAATTGTTTAAACATGGTCGACAATCACTGGATGATGATCCCCGTCCTGGCCGTCCTGTTGACATGGTTACTTCAGATGGTATTGAATAAACCAAGTGTACTGGAAAATGTAAGAATACAGAAACGACAATTAGCAGCATTATTAGGAGTTTCAGTAACCACGGTTTTCAGAATTCTACACGATTGCTTTGGAATGATAAAGGTTAGTGCGAGATGGGTGCTGCGAATGCTCTCGCCGTTTCAAATGCGTGTCTGAATACAGGCATGTGAACGGTAACAGTTCGATACAGCTATCCCTAGGATTAAACTTATGCAGAAAAAATTTAACCTTACCAATGCATGTATATTGTGACGATATTAAAAATGTAGTGATATTTGAAAATGATAAAAAAAA
>VTPC01002675.1:0-16947 GCA_011009095.1 Ignelater luminosus | reverse complement strand
TAATAATAATAATAATAATAATGACATTTTGTATTAATTTGTTTCTACGTCTCGCATTTTTATTTACTTTCGTTACCACAAATCAATTGACTTTTTGAGTTATCAAATGATAAAGCTGCAATTATTCTTTTCATATTTCTAAAGTATTATTCAATAAAATCTACTTTTATCAACTTCTTTATCTAATTAAAAATATTATTAATAGTAATAATGGTTTTTAGCTTTCTTCCAATAATTTATTATGCTATTGATAAAACATTTTGTTTTATTATTACTACAATGTATAATTAATCAATCCAAGATTTAGTTTTTCATAATTAAAAATTAAAAATAAATATAATTTTTACTATATTAGATAAACACATGCCCTAAGTTTTTGTATCTTTATCTGAAATCATCCTATATAGCATCCCATTAAATGTAAAGGGCGAGTTCTGAATTTGTTATTTTTTACGATTAATTTATTTGATATTCTAATTACTTTAGAAGAAATTTTTGTACTTTTCTTTGTTACAAAACCAAAATCTAATACTCTCTCTTTCAGAGTTGACCTTTAATAAATGGCATTTTAATTTACAGCTTGGAAAAGAATAAATAAGAAAATCTAGTATGCCATGCAATTAACTCTTAGATTGGAATAAATCATAAGCGGATAAATTTTTAATAAACTTGACAGTTCTACATTTAGATTAAATCAAATAAGTGATAGAATCAAGGGCAAATTTAAAAATCTAAGTTAAAGTTGCTTTTTGACGCAAAACATTGTTTCGTATGATGTAACTAATACTTCTTCCAATGTCTCCTGTTTGCTCCATTATTTACAACACAGCATGTTGGGGTCATTTTGTTGCAAATTATAAAAAAACCAAGGTAGATCATGGTTTAATTACGTTATGGTTGATAATATTGTAAAAAAGAATTAATTCTAGAGAACGATAAACCTGAATATTTTGTTTTGTCAGATTTTGACACTTGTATGATTTTGCTAAATTTCGAAGTGAGAACAAAGACACTGCCTAAGAATCAGTTTTACCTAATCTCCGCCAACTTTATCATTTATCAGATCTGAATAGCTACAGGCCACATTTGCAAAACCAAATGGGCTTACTTGCTCGAGATTCAGTGGCTTACAAATCCTGTAAAGTCTTAGAAGCTTTTGAATCCCTTTGGAAAAACAACGAACGATTTAAAAAAGTAAGCACTGCTATCTGAGCACCAGCCAATTGTTTTGTGCCGTAAATCGAAATCTTGCCCGCTATACCTCCAACCCCAGTATCTAAAATAAATCAAGAAGTCGTAGGCTAAGGTCTGAATCTCAATTTTAGATTAATAAATAAAAACAATGTTGGAAAAATCATTGATGAACGTCCCCTCTTTTTGGATTTCGACAGAGAATTTTAGATTTCTGATTTAATAATAATGTGGGGCCCTATGCGTACATGCATGGTATTGATTGTGTTCACTGATTTTTATTTGTTTATCTTAAGCTACTGTTTTTACATTGTTTTTAGTTTTCTGTTTTTGATTCGCAAGATGGCTATTTTTGAAGATAAAACAAGAATTATTTTTGATAAGGGATTGTATGAACTTTTTTTTAAAGTATCCAACCTCGAAGAAATAGTACACAACTGCTAGTTAATTAGACAAAAATTGATTGAGAGGATCTAGACGACTACGAAGAACTGGACCACCGGAAGATCAAAATCGTCTGGAAAAACTAAGTGATCTATCCATCTAATGCGATGAATGGGCACTATAATATTAATGAAGCTAGAAATCTAATCTGAAGAAAGAAAGTTAACGCAGCAGTTTTTATGGCAAAAGACGTATTGGCATTACACCTTACGTCAGCGCGTTGTAAGCCATAACTGATCATAGTGACATTTTCTCCATTGTTTGAGTATTCAAGCAATTTATCGATAGCTGGCAGTAATAGTCAGAAGAATCCATAGTTTAACTTCTTCATCTAAAAGTGTTACGCAGAAGAACGTTATGTAAATTTTTTTATCGTGCTACCAAGATTTACAATAATAGACTAAAAGCATAAAACCAAAGTTTTGGGAAACAAAGAAAATAGGGAAATTCTTTCCAAATAGTTTTTAGTGAAAATTAACTTGGACGTAGTAAGACAGGGATGTTTTGTTATTATAACTAAAAAGTTTGGAAGTCCAGATAACTAATAAACAGGGTACTGATACGCCGGTAACGTATTCTGATCGACTGGTCATTTCTTGTTTTGGGATCTGATACTAATTGCATTCCTTTTCATCATAAGAAGTAGTGGCAGTACGCAGACCAGAATCTTTGGCCAGAAATTTTTTGGATTTAAAACTGTACCACAAACTCAATCAACCAATTAGAAAATAAATCTAAAACAATGGACAATAACCATACAAATAAAAGAACTTTTTCTTTCTCTGTTATGGCCTTCAGTATTCAAACAGATAAATAACATTGAATGGTCTTTATTTTTTAGGGGGATGCAACTGCACCTTGTTGCAGCTTCTTCCTGACGCTTTTATAAATCATTTCCATCAGATAGGTACTACTAAAACTAATGACACTATAAAGTATCAAAGATAGATGATGTCAATCTTTGTCTAAATATTTATACACAAAAACAGATGAAGGCTACTTCAATCTCTTCTATGTTATACCCTACACTACAGAATAAAAATCCCATGATGGTACCACTTTCTGTTTTAGAGATACAGCACAATGTCCTATTGTTAAACTTAATGGAAAGAGAAGAGGACGAATCTGATGAAACTTTCTTTGGTTCATTCTAATAAGGTATAGAATTTTAAAATTTCTTGGACAATTTTCAGCAGTTCAATTCATTTTCTCATTTGACTCATTAATATCTGAGTAACAAAGTAACAAACGTCTTTTGTTTTTGACCGTTTTAGTCTCTGAATTGTACAACCTGTTTTTATTTCCTCTGATTTTCTGGTTACGAACTTTTTATCTAAAGTTACTATATAATAATCTAAATGCTTCAAGTTAGTGATTCTCAACTTTCTTCGCTAGCGATATAGTTCACCTTATGTATCTCTTTATATAGCACACACATGGTGACATAGAACAACTGCATTTTTTCGCATAGCATAAATAGAGATGGATGAAGACAATTGATCGCTCTAGGCTGACAATATTTGATGCTCTCGGCTGATCACAATTTGACCCTATACTATGTGCTATGATCTAGGCTTCTGTCTATTGTCCTGATAGTACACTTGATTTTTTACAAAATATAAAAAGGAATTAATTCCTTGCAACTGCGTGATAAAGATAAAAAGTCATCAACTAATATGCTAAAAACCTAGTTATGTTTTGAGTAGAAATGAGTAAATAAACTTTTTGTTATATAATTTGTCGGTAGCCAAAAAATAGATTTTATGCTTGAATTCCCAAATATGAATACCTATCGGAGTCAAAGACCTAAATTATGAATTGTCATTGTTAAAAATAGATGGTTATTGCCATTATTAACTGTCTTAGACCGACCATTGTCAATATTATCCGTATTTTGATGTTGCGTTGCATTAAAAACCGTTGGAAAAACATAACATTCTAAGCTTTCAACTTAGTAAAATTTTTAAGAAGTGAGTAATAGTCATGGTTTTTAGACGAGACGGTTGTTTCAAACGTTGCCAGCTGATAATTTCACGTCGGAAGAATGCCGATACGCTGTTACCTATAAAGAAATAAAATCAGAATAATTACTATGTGTATATATAACAAATGACGGTATTTAAATGATAAAATCATGTACTGTAATTCGGAAACAGCAATTTGCATTCTTCCTACACCCACGGTATCAGATTTCAGCGTATGGGGTAACTGTCTCATCTTAAGACCGTGGTTACAAAAATTCTTAAAAACCAGAGACATTGACATACTAGTAGCTGCAACAAACAATCATATTATTAGGTAAAAAGGGAAAGGAAAAAACTCACAAATAAGAAGATTTTCGATAAATTCTTCTTAAATTAAAATAAATTTATTTAGACAGTACGTGTTTGAAATTCAATTGATATGGTCATCATTCATTGAAATTCAAAACTTTTTGCAACCAAGGACAAATAAACAAAAAGTGACCTCTTCTGTTTCCTTATGCACTATAAGCTATACAAACTTAAACAGTTCATTAAGATATTGTTCCTTACAAATAGTTTGCCTTTTCATATCTTAATTTAGTATGGTTCTCTCAGTAAGCTGAAACTAATTAGATGTGGACTATGCTAATATATTACTTGTCTGCTTTGTTTAATTATTAATAGCAGCTTAAACGTTTCTGAATCTGAATGTCAATTAAATAACACAGACGGAATATCATGAGATTCGATCTATATTGCTAGAGAATTAATATCTCTGGTACTTATTTGCTAATCTTGAGAGATCCATATCTGTCGAATAGATGATTTAATAATCTGTTTTTACATGCGTTTGTTGTTCCAATCTCTGTACTTCTGGCAGTCCGCAGACCTAGCCAAAAAGTGCCATATAAAAAAGTAAACTAATCAGATGGCTAGATTTGTGTCATGTGTCACTAGATAAGACTTATAAGACTACCAATTAGCCAAAATTACAAAACTCACTGAGACAAAACATGAAATCATCCTAATGGTGACAGCTACAGATCTTTTTTGTAAATATAGTTCTTCATCTTCATTCTTATTTGGGGGATCTTTGGCCTATTTACAGATGATAATAGAAACCAAACCAAACAAAGAATTTGTATGAAACAATTTCTTCTATTCGCGTTCTCCATTTACTTGGTACTCATAAAAGTGAAGGCGTATGTTAGATGAGATAAGCTTTTTGTGTTGTATTAACTTTGCCCGATATTTATAAAATAGCTTTTGTCGCTCAAAATTGATTATTTTTTTGTAACAAATGTAAGGAGTTGGTAAACATCTGATAGATTTACAATAGCATCTTATTGAAATGTGGAAATGACTTATCAAATGCACATTTATGTACTTATTTCAAATATTATTGTTTAATTTAATTGTTTGGTTATGAAGAGTTGCTTGGAGTTTTTGTACTGTTCTGATGCTCTGACAACTTCACTTGTTGCACTGTAAATAGTACACCATGCCATTAGCCGCTGTCAAATTGCGGCATCACAATTAAAGATAAGCTCGTGACCATATGATACAGATGGCTGCGCATTGTTGCCGGAGTTCTTGACATGATTAGACACATTTCCACTAGTTCCGGATTCTCACCTACCCCACATAGCTTTTTAAACTACCTTTTGACAATCACTGGCAATATGGGAAGAAGACCAAAAGTTTGAACTATTAACCCATTTCTAAAGTTGGCCCCGAGACATTGCTAAAACAAGGTTTCTCCGTTTAGCATTCTCCTTGTACAATGACGCCAATTTCCTTTTGTACAAATATTGAGTGGGTTTGAAACAAAAACATTTAGTGTATCTTACAGTTTGAGATGAACTCGCTCACTTGGAACCTAATTATCTGGAGACTCTTTTGTTTAGAAAATTTTGTTGCAGGCATAAGACTATATATTGTGAATTAACTTTACTCGATTTAACCAAAGTTTTTGATTCTTTTGTTTACTTACTCTTACTACCAAATTAAAGTTCTTTGGGCTAAATAAAATCAATTCACCAGCTATTTACCTGATAGATTATTATCAGTCAAATTTATTACATACAATATAAAGTTTTAGTCAAATTAGTAAAGATGTACCACGAGGTACCACATCAGGGCCACCTTTATTTAATTTGCATATTTTCAATCTGTCTTCTATAAAGCCATGATTACTGTGTTTCTGCGCTGATGACATTTAATGTTAACTTTTGGGATGGATTTGCTGCATTGGTTAGTCATGACCATCACTAACAATCTTACCAAATGAAGGAATGCAGAAATAAAATCACCAAACTTCTTCTTGCATAAATATGCGCAAAGTTGTGAATAAAGGCAAAATATTTTTTATGGCAACAAAACGAGTGCTTACCTATGAATCGGCGATCCATAAGGTAAGACTACCTAAACTCCAGAGATTAGCTTGTTTTTGTATAAGAAACACTCCAACGGCAGCAATGAAAGCGCTATTAGGCCTCTTCTTGCTTAATATAATAATTAGGGCGGAGGCAAAGATAGAAGCACAGAAGCCAAAATTCGATAGAAATCGATAAACTTGTCTGCTCATAGACCTAATATTAGAATTGAGAATAGTCACAAGCTTTATACTTATGATGAGTTGTGATACTATGCCTGTATGGCAAAACCTTCAACAAGCTCTATTAACATCCAAATTAACAGAAACAGAGCTATATATAACTTGCCTGGTACGCAGACGGGTCCAAAACTGACGGTGAAATAGCAGCTGGTAATATATGGAGAATCCTCCAGATATCATGCTTATGCGTTCAGTCAGTTTTGCAACATATCATTGGTGTTATTCTTATATTTTAATGCCTGTCTTTTCTAGTCAATTAATTGTTGATAATCTTAAGCTCAAGAAATCGAAAGCTGTGAGTATGCCATGATGCATTGATTGATCCCTGGTTATAGATTTACTGGCGTGGGTATTGCGTTTTTATTGCAATCCTTAGCATAATTGTTACCACTTCAATATATAAATATACAAATATCTATCGTAAATAATGTGTCAGCCAGACAACTTTAATAATTGAAGTGTAGAATGAAAATTGTACATTTTGACCTTCAGTTTGCGTAAATATCAAATTAAGAAACGGTAATGGTCAAGGCATGAACTTTTTTTTCTATTGTAAGAAAATACCAAAACGATGAGTGAAACTTCTGTTAATTATCTAAAATTAACAATTTATTAGGTATATCTACAAAATTATATCGAAATAAACAATTAGAATTATAATTATATTCATTGAGTAACAGAGCCCACGCTTTGACGTATTAAGAGCCCTTCACTTACACATTTTTATTTAATTACATATTTACACAATTATTTCTAATGATTAAGTGAAACCTTGCAAAGTTGAAAAATTACATCCATTACTACAAAGAGAAAAATGAAAATATTTTATTCAAGTGTATCAAGGGTTTTCATAATTTATAAATTACATTACGTTTGTATTTCATAAGCTGAAGGTTTGAACCAAACGAATTTAAATTTCTTATCAGTCATCATTGAGTAAATCGGTCTGATTTAGGACTCCATTAATTAAAATACAAAGAGGAATATTTTTGAATCATTTCCTGGAGACAGTTTTGAAACAATTATTTGAAAAAGTGCCATGGAGAATGTCTCGAATAAAATTTAATTATAAGCAGCTTGAAGTGTAAGGAAAAAAATGTGTTAATTGAAAGATTTTTACAATAACTGTCTACAGTTAGTGTATTAAAATCACAATCGGTTTTTGTTCAAGTTTATTATGTTCATTACCTACTATGTAAATTTGTCAAAGCAGGCAAACAAAACGATTTCAATGCTTTTTACATAATAAATATTCAAGGTTACAAAGTAAAGTAGAATTGATTTGCTTTTAATATGAACATGAAGATATAAAGAAGGATTTTGTGGTGTTGCTTATAATTTAACACGACCTTCAAAACTTGATATTATGGAAAACAAAGAAATCTAGCGTTAGAGAGAACTAATATGAGAAGAAATCCTTTGTCAGATTTTCTCATTAGATGTTATTAATCAGTAATATGAAGCGTGACCGAGAGATTTGCTTGCTTTGAATAATTTAACGATTACGATGTTCAGTTAATTAGTACATAATTTGATGTTTTACCATTATTCTTGCAATCAGTCCGTAAGTCAAATGAGAAGAATGTTGAATTTCTTCAAGATTTGTCATAGTGTCGTAGATAACATCGCTCTGACCATTTTTAAGAAAAGTCTTCTTCTGTATCTTCGAGATACAAAGTTTCAACTTGAATCCATTAATAATTTCATTAGTTTAGTTACATTAATAAAATGAACATATCGTCAAAAATAAATTTCTTTCAGATTTGCACCCTACTAAACTCAATCAGCGACCTTGGGCATGAATAAGGAGTTTTACATAGCATCAATTTTTGATTAATATATATGCAACTCTTGGTCGCATACTATTTACTATCTATATAGTGTTTAGTTTATGTGAAGTTTTTTTTCAAATTCTGTTCTGATCATTTTCATTTGACAGTGTTTACGTAATGATATACATGTTTTTCTTTTATGGTAAATTTTATTATTTTTCTGTAATTAAGTTTGCTTTTTGCTGAAAAATCTTTTTCGGCCTTTCTCAGAAGAATTGTTTTGCGTAAAAAAATTATACAGATACGAAAGATAAAGTCAGAAATTAGATAGGTTTCGAAATCAAAATCCAAAGATTTTTCTGGAGGTGTTCAGCTAGTTTGTTTTCCTTGTGACTACTGGGGCAACTCTGGAATTTAGTACACTGAGACAGGTATTGTTTCTGGGCCAGTCTTTAAAGTTTTGATAAGTAATCTCAAACCAGATCAAGATCTTTTAGGATTAAAAGTCAAATTGTTTTTCTTTGATGTAAATTGAAAAGGCTCAAATATCCGTTTGATACTCAAGGGAAGCCTCCTGTAATCGCTTTGGAATCCTCTGCGTTCATGATAGAAGACAGTTTCATATTTTCTCCTTGCTTTTTTTGTACTGTCCCGTATTTGTTTATAAAAAATCTGGCAACCCTACAGTAGCTGTATTAAGCCTTGCATTGAAAATGTGTTCAGAATCTGCACCTTGTCCTCATCTTAAGATAGTGAAGTTACGGGCTCTAACATATCAGAAACTGAAACAGTAAAAACAGTAAGCAAAGAAATTCTAAAGCCTAAGGCTATACTCAACAGAGCAATAGCACAAATCGCATAAAGAAATAAAAGACAAAATAAATAACATGGTTATCTGAGAGATGTACCAATATAGTAAAACCAGAGACTAAACCTGGCTATTTTAATTTGGACAAAAGAGTAACAGAGATTATAAATAATTACAAAGACAGAACAACAGTTTATTATTATTTGATAGAGTCTATTTAAAAATGTAAGAAGTGATATAAAAAAAATTGGTAGAATTTCAGGCCCAGCAGATAGTCTCTAGTTTAAAATTTTAAAAACAATCAAGGAAGAAAAATCTATAAATGTATAGATCCAGGATCATACCGATTTTTACCCACCTTGGTATCACTTTCATCCCAACGGTTAGGAGGACTGACAAGCTGAAGTACTGCATGAACTACTCTCTGACTTAAAAGCAACATTCTAGGCTATCATTCACAAACGCTGTTGCTACTTTTATAAAAAAAAAAGTACGTCCTCGAGATCCTGAGAATCCTACCTCCACTTCCAAAAATAAAATCAAGAAGAAACACAAGCATCTGTCTGCCGTTGTCATGAGACATACGGATAACCTGACTCTTAGGTTGGTCGATATCCTATTGACATTTCCCTCATATATTCACTCATATACTTAGCAGTTTTCGCGCTACGATTCCATTTGAGAAGTCTAGGAATTAATCCTCGGGTTGCCCGTTTTTAAGATTTTTCAGCAGTAGTTTTCCTTAGTGATGAAAACAAACTGTCGAAACAGTATTTTCTCCGAAATCTCCAAACATCATCAGCGCCTTCCTTATCTCATAAATTAGATCACAGCACTGCTTTGATGCTACCGCGTTTCCACATTGCATTTGCTTTCTCACACGCACAAATCAAACCCTGGTGCCAAGCAGATAGTCACATCCAAAAGTTCAAATTGATTCTACCATTCCGGCCAAAAAAGTATAGAACTCTCCCCTTCCCTTTGGGAATAGTAATGCGACATTAATTTGCTTTGCTTGCTTGCATGGATCATCCTAAATGAATGGATATCAGGACAAGATATTGTCAAGACCTTGAAACCATAAACCTGATGAGTCTAGCATTGAAACTGTTTCTGAGGATCCTACAATGCCATTAGTGGCATACAGTTTGGTTTTAGATATAATTTTAATACAAAAGAAGCGTTGTTTAGCTCTTTGTTCAACGTTGCTTAGACGTAAATGCAGTTGCCTTTTCTTGCTTCGTTACAAAAAAATCTTTGTCTAAGTACATTGCAAACTGTTAAACATACGCATAGTAAATACTGGAAGTTGATAAACAAGACATTTGTCCAAGTGTCAGTATGTATTAGAAGTAGTGAATTGGCGTGATGAAATATTGATTGGGTACTTGGCATTTGATGGAAAATCGCAGAGAAGGGTCACAAGAGTAACAACTAACAATCCAACACGTGCTGATCATGTGTTCTGCTAGCAACAAACATCGGAAATCCACAAGATCTTCTTACTATAGAAAGAACTTAAAGCTGTAAAATGGACAATTGGTAACGAGGTAGTACTACTCAGAAGATCAAAAGCAAAAGTGAGCAAACTAACTTTTGAGCTGCTACGTTTTTAGTAAAAGGAGGAGGGTGTTATTTTATTATAATGAAGTTAAATCAGCAAATAACTGGATATGTATAAACTGAATGGATTGAGCTGCTTAGAGTCGTTGGATTGCATCAAGATGACGTGCAACGTTGCTGCCATACGTGCAATTCCTGCTAGACGTTGCAACACGCGCCGTTGTCGATATTGCAATGAGTTGGAATCTCTCAGTCATGTGTTGCTAAGGCTAAGAATAAAAAGGCAAGATTAATTGCGTCTGAGCTTTGTGAGAAAAGTTATGATGTCCAAGAAAAAGTTATTGGTAACTCAGAAGCTAGTAGCATACGCAGAATAGACATCATAGCCATAGATCAGAACAAAGGAAATGCCGTCATAATCGACCCAACACTGAGGTTTAAAAATAATTTGACGCAACCTGATGATGTCAGGTATATGAGCCAACCATTCCGTTTTCCAAATCTAAATTTAAGGTGAGTAATATTTCTATCATTGGGTTATTTCTTGGACCAATGGGAATTTTAACAAAGAAATACATTGAATTTAGAAAACTTTCTAAAATTTCTAGTCATCGATGAAGAAATAGTTTTAAACCACTTGTTTAATAATTTTTAATTTTACTTTTTTAAAATTGGATATACCAAGTTTATAGCTTTTAATATTGTTTATTGTTGGTATTAGTACTGTGTTTATATTACTTCACATAGGCAAACACAAAAAAGTCCTTGATCGCTCTAAAAGGAAACAGCCGAGATATTTGTTTTGGGCAAAAATAAATATTTAACTAGCCACCCGCTTGGGGCCACCAACTAATGAATTTAGTCTGGCGCATTTTAATAATTATACGTACTTTAATGACATTTCTTCAGTGAGGTTTTTGTTGTGGTCTATTTACAACACGAACGTCTAACTTTCAGTCTGCACGAGCAAGTGTCAAAATGCTATAATTACGTTATGTATGTATAACTACATTCTAAATTATGATAAATGAATAATTTCTTATTTTTTCAGTTTACATTTGAATGCTTCTTTCTTAAATAACTTAAATCAATACGATTTCTTATATTTCACAATTGTTTGTATAAATTAGAAAATAATTATAAAAATAGTATGCATACAATAAGAACATCCCAACGTAAATAGCACAAACTTGTATAAAAATTTGAAAATAGAAAGTGATATTGCTTCTCTTTATAGAAATAGAAAGCCAAGAATGTTCTCATCTTAATGGTATTATTATCAATCATTGTTACATTCTTAAAAACATTTTTTTTTTATAAATTATTCAAAAACCATAAACACATGAGAATAGTTTTAAGAACGTTCATACCCATTGCATGTCAAATATTGCGTGCCTAGAGTGTAATGTATACCTAAAATATTAGTGCAAAGTTTCTATACTAGCCAATTGGTTGTATTAGGACTTATGAGCTTTTCTGATAGAGACATTTTAAATTGTAATTACCTTTAAAAACTGCTACTTGTTAAATCTATGTTGTTTGTCTGTTTTGTAGTAAATGTGTCCAAGATAAGGATGCACAGCATGGGGATCTTAAAATATTTTAAATAGGCGGAAAAACAATTGAAAATCGTTTTGGATAGCTCTTGTCACGATTCTAATGATGTAAACATGATAGGGTTATTTTGATTTTTTATGCTATAAATTAATGCATTCTGCAGTACCCTGCCCTGCACGATCACCTGATCTAACACCGTTAGATTTATTTTCTCTGGGGTTGTCAAGAATCATGTGCTCAACCAAAATTTTGAAGATGAACAGCAATTATTGTAGTTGGTCACAGCAGCGTTCAACACAAAAAAATCAAAACCAAAATAACCCTATCATGTTTACATCATTAGAATCGTGACAACAAGAGCTATCCAAAACAATTTTCAATTGTTTTTACGCCTGTTTAGAAAAATTAGGTTGATGATGGTTACTCGAAACCGAAATGTTGTACAGGAATTTCGTTAGCGTATTTTAATAGAGAACAAAAAGTGGCCCTAAAAAAGTGATTTTCGTTTTCCGATATATCTTCAAATAAATAAAAGAAAAAAATAATAAACTAAAATCTGAGAAATCTACTTTTTTTTAAATATCTCTGAAACTATCCAAGATATCTAGATTTTGCAAACTCCAACACAGAGGTCCTATAAATAGCCAACTTTCATCCCATTTAACCGATGCTGCATCTCTTACCGTTTCCAAGATCCCCATGCTATGGCTCCTTATCTTGGACACACTGTATACATTTTATAATACGTAATTAAAGTAGCGTTAGAATTATTATTAACAAGCACAAAGAAGTCAGTCCCTACTGTAAAAAGTTACCTGGGAAGAATATCAATAATTTGAAAAACTTTTCAAGGTTCTTTAGAAATTTTAAAGAAGTAGAAGGTTAGCACGAATCACTTCTTCAGATAAATACCTAACATTTTCTTTTACGAAGCTTGGATCAATAGATAGGCAGTGAGAATGTCTTCAAACCAAAAGATTACCAACGGGTCACGATATCAAAATGGGTAGACCGAGAGCTGTTCAATGACCGCCGCACAGACGAACGTGTTTTGTTTTTCTTTGAGTGTCTTTTGTATCTTGTAAAGTCCTTTTCGTTGCTTTTATTTATTTGAATTTCCTGGGACGTAAAGTACTTTATTTTCCAAGGTAATCTAGTGGACGGACAGAAATCCAGGGGTTTATAATGCCGAAAATAAAGAGGGAGTATTCATTCATCTACTCAAAGTGGTGGTAAAGTCAGCGTGGTGATTAGCAAGTAAGCCAACTCTTACAAAAATTAAATTATGATGTCTTTGTTTCTATAATAGATGTCAAGACAATCGCACGCGCACGCTAAATGCATAAAAGTAGCGACATCTGTTCGAGAATATCCATATTATCGCTTAACTATTAGTTGTAGGTCGCCAGACGGCGAGAAAAGCAATGAGTTTTAAAGAGTTGGTTTACTTGTTAATCACTCTACTGGTAAAGTCCTTACAGCTGTGGGACCACCTAGTGAGACTGATCTCGGAACACCGAAAGATCGCGAAATTATGCTGCTTTATTTTGCTTTATAATTTAAAAATGAGAAAGACGGGTTTCACTGCAAAATTTAGAGACATTTAATATAGTCCAGTCAACGAAGGGGTCATACAGGACATGGAATGGGGAAGAATTTTCCTCTTGAGGAATGTGTTGGGAGTAGTTAGGAGACAAAGATACTAAAAGTCCCCGCCCTTAGTCCTGCCGCTTCAGGGGGGATGGTGGAAAGGTCCCTGTTTTCGGTTTCTTGCTTATAACTCAGACACTGTGCGTCGTACGGTAAAAAGTATTCCCTACAAAATAAAAGATAATTAAATTTCCTACAAGACCTTTCCACCCTCCCCCCCTAAAGCAGCAAGGCTAGGGGCAAGGACTTTTAGTATCTTCGCTTTCTTACTACCCGCAACATATTCCTTAGAAGAATTGCTCTACATTTCCAGCATTTATTGACTTTTCTTGAGAAATCACGGAATGTATTCAAAAACTTCAAACTGCTTTTGGGCATTCATTGACTGGACTAATAGATTTTTAATAAATTCCAAACTTGAAGTTTTTTATAATCTCTGAAACGGAAAGTCGCATTGGGATGGGACTTTCACTATTTTAATTAATTGGCTTACCTAGAAACATAATACCATTCAAAGGACGTTAATTGTCTTTCGCTTTTTCTTTGACAAATGTGCGCTAGCTCAAGAACAGCTAGTAGTACGAAAATGGGGGTTCCTATACTATAATACAGTCGTCATCCTGACCACCAAAAAGGAAAAATCAAAAAGTCGACAGGGTTTCGTCAATTTTAAATTAAACATGGAGTGCATGTTATACCATTACAATCTTAATTTAATGAATTTTTAAAGTAAATTCCATGGCAATTCTGGCGTACAAAGCACCTTTAATTGTTTTAAGGTTGGCTGGATAAGTAGAATTGATAAATATAATATTAAAGTAATTTAAAGTAATAGGGTCTCTGGATCAATTAGTCTAACTGCTTACCCAAGGATTAGTTTAAATTTTAATTATTTTTTTGTACATACAATCTGGAGAAGATTAAAAATTAATTAAAACTTAAAAATTATTCTGTGTTAGAATTTTTGTCGAGTAGAGTTGTATTCGTCTTACTCAATGAAAAAGCAGTTTTAAAGACAGTATACGAGGGTGGTCTGAAAAGTTTCCGACCTAACAAAGATACAAGACATTTTTTCTGAAATTTTTTTTTATTTTTCAACATAGTCTCCTTGTAACTCTACACACTTCTCCCAGCGATGCTCCCATTTCTGTAACCCGTCCAAATAGTACTCGGCATTTTTCTCTGCAAAATAATCGTTCACGAAGGTGATTGCCTCTTCATTTGACGAAAATCTTTGTCCTCCGAGCGCAATTTTTAGATGAGGGAACAAAAAGAAGTCGCTTGGGGCTTGATCTGGTGAGTAAGGCGGATGGTCAAGCAGTTCAAACCGTAATCGTGGATTTTCGCCATGGCAACCGATGAGGTGTGAGACGGTGCGTTGTCTTGGTGAAACAGGATTTTCTTTTTCTGCAAATGTGGCCGTTTTTTCGCAAGTTCTGCCTTCAGCTTGTCAAGTAATGATGCATAGTATGCTCCTGTAATGGTTTTTCCTTTTTGAAGATAATCGATTAAAATAACTCCATGATTATCCCAAAAAACAGTCGCTATCACTTTCCCAGCCGACAAAACAGTTTTTGCTTTTTTTGGAGCCGGTTCCCCCTTTGCAGTCCACTGTTTGGACTGTATTTTTGTTTCGGGCGTATAATGGTGTATCCAACTTTCATCTACAGTAATTAATCGACGCCAAAACTCGGATTTATTTCGCCTAAACTGCGCCAAAAGAGCGTTGGAAATATTCATTCGAACACGTTTTTGGTCTAACGTGAGCAAACGCGGCACCCAACGCCCGGACAGCTTTCTCATGCCTAAATGTTGATTTAATATGTGACAAACACGTTCTTTTGACATGTTCATAACCTCTGCTATCTCTCTCACTTTAATTCGGCGGTCGTCTAGCACCATTGGGTGAACTTTGGCGATGTTTTCGTCAGTAGTTGCAGTTTTTGGTCGTCCCGAACGTTCATCGTCTCCCAAGCTCTTACGGCCACGTTTAAATTCAGCAGCCCAAAATTCCACCGTGGTAAATGATGGTGCAGAGTCCCTATACACAGAATCCAACTCATCTTTCAAAAACAAATATTTAATGACAGCTCGATACTCGATTTTGTCCATTTTCACAAAAAAACTCACATCAACTCACTCAAGCGACTGTTACATAAAAACTGCGCGTCCAAAATGGCTGAAACTTTGGTGAGTAACTGTCAACAGATGAACAACGAAATTCAGTAGCTTTTATTTACGAGTGCTGCCATCTTCACGTTGAGGTCGGAAACTTTTCAGACCACCCTCGTAGAATTAAATGACAAATTTAATGTAATATTATAAAATTTTTCAATGCGTTACTCTAATTTAGTAGTACACAGTTTACCGTTACTAGCTTATTGCACGTTTTGCTTCTGGTATTGCTATTCACCACTGTTCTAATTTTTTTATTCTTGCCCGTTGCCCATTGTCGGTACTAACCTTACAAGCATTCGATCTTTAAATAAATATCACTGTGGATTTCCTACAAGTTGAAGATGTATTTCTACCCCACGAACTTTCACACGTGTATTTAAAATGAAAGAATTAAATCTTTCTCTTACAAATAAATTACTAAGTATTTTCAGACTCTCTGATGTAAATCTATTCCTTTTAACTGCGAGGATACTTCCTAAGTGAGAAAATAAGATTTTCTTACATTGCAAACTTAGAAAATTAGAAAAATTTAAGACCACTGGAAGACTTGAATAAAATTGCAATACGTACTCAGAAGTAGACGTAAATACAGCTTAAATAGCACAGGAAAATGCTAAACTGAAATCACAAGTCATTACAAGTGAAAATGCAACTGAAGAGGTTGCCACAAATAATTTCTGTGAACTTGCGAAAGTGTACTTAATATAAGGGGTATAAGCGTAATTGCATTCTTAGCTCTGTTATCGTGCTCACTGGACACCCTTCTTAACTGATAATTGCAACAAAATATGCTGTTTGCGTATTGCATATTGCTCAACGAACTTAGTTTCATTTCTATTGCACAATCCTATCCCTTCAAAACTGTTTTTAGGACGCCTATGACCAATTAATGACGTGCTTTAGTTTTTCTTAAAATTACCTAAACTAATCGTTCACTAATATAATAGTACACCTCTTATAAAATGTATTAATCAAAAATTTCATTACAACTGCCCTGTATATTGTTACCCATACAAGTAAAAATATTCTCGTCTCTAGTCGAACAAATTTATTTTATTTTGCTTGGTCTCAAGTAAACAAAAGGAAAATTATATCTTGCAATTAGTAATAGTTTATTTTTATATATCCTAGCCTACTTTGTTTTACTTTTCTAACTGTATTAATTAGAGCGTTTTTAAAGAAAAACAAAAAATGGAATTTTTT
>VTPC01002673.1:0-17109 GCA_011009095.1 Ignelater luminosus | reverse complement strand
TGATGGATTTCAGATCTTACTCTGTATACATAAATTCCCAAGAATACTTGAATGAGTAAAATTAATATTATGCCACAACTTTTGAAAGAGTCTGTTTTCTCTTCTTTTGTTATTGACATTTTATCAACTTTATACCGTTTCTATGACAGAATTCGAAATTTCTGCACTTAATTTTGTAATATTGAATTATAACACAAGTGATTGCACGCTCGACACTATTAATTAAATAACGGAAATGTTTGTAATTGCTTTATATAATGTATAAATACCAAAATCTAGTGCGTAATTGCAAAAATACTTTTTATCTATTTACTACTGATTATGAATAAACTTTCTTGATGATATGTTGATTCAAATTATGTAATTTGTTTTTTTTCCTAGTTAATTAACTAAACTCGTCATATTTTTAGGACGAATTAATGTTATTTATTTCAAAAGACGAACCTTTGGTTTGCTAATCCGATAAGCATTTAAATTATTTTGTACGTAAATTTCGATATAAATTAAAACAGTAAGTACTATAAATAACATTAACTAAATTTAATTGCTTTTCCAAAATGGTTTAAGTGAAATATATGTATTTCACCAGAAAGTTTAGTCAGGCAACATAATTTTAGTCTGAGAAGTCATTTTTAATGGAATTATGTATCTATTTGTTGTACCTATAACTGATGTCTGATGTGTGTCATTAATGATCTTTAAAGAGTTGCCATCATTTCTTATCAACTTCGGTAAATTATAATTATTATTTAATTATAATAGTGTAGTATGTTTGGAACAAAACCTCAAGTAATTCGTGATTTTTTTTTGAAGTTCTAAGTCATGTTTAATTCTTAAACCGCATACACCAAAGGAACTTAAACGTCATTTTAATTGCCAATGTCGTTTGATTTTCTCATAACATTTAGTAATCAATTATCAATTTCTTCATAATAATTAAAGACAAGCAGTCAAGATCAAGGGTATAATATTATATTATGACACATGAGGAAAAGCATTTTAGATAGCAGGCGGATATGGACGTATTTTCAATCTGAAAACGTTTGTTTGAGGTGAGTTGTAACCAAGGTAAAATTAAACTGTGAGACTTTGGACAAACCTGTTTATGCGCCTTAATTTATTTTATTATTGCAAATTACAACAAATATTGAAAATGAGCACTATTTTCTTGTAAACGTAGATTTTTAGACGCATTTTAAAGCATTTTCGATGTACTAAGGGTACAACAGCCGCAAGTAACCAATTGTCTCGGGAGTCGTGTGAGCCGTATTGCAATTCGTCATCGTGCAATCTCTGCATTCACAGATTCTAGCGATAGCGAAGCGTTAAAGGTTTATTAGAGACTAATAGGTAGTTTACCTTATAGTCAGATTGATCTCAAGAAGTAATTTCTATTACATGAAATATTTTGTGAGATTATTTATGAAGGGTATTCTTTTGCAATTTTTTGGCAAATCTCTTTTTTCTGAGTGTTTTTTGACCATTACTGTAAAATTGCTTCTGTGGTAAAAACATTAATCTAGCAAAGACATTTTTTCGTTCTGATAGCATATTCTGTGACATTGTTTTGAATATTTATGGAAGTTACTCGTAGATCTATCTTCTTTTGTAAACTCAATGGATTTCTTGGCGCATTTCAAGTATCAAATTTAAGTTTCGTTCAAAGACAACATTAAAATTAAAATGTATTTAATAAATTGTTTTCTGTTTCTTTCATTGCTGGTGAAATCATTTCTTCGTCGTGAGAACGTATTATTTAGGCTTTATCTTCGAAATTTAAGATATAATTTCCGCTGTTTTATTGTCCATGGATTATTATTATATCCTTATGTGGTTATAGATTCGAGGAATTCATGTTTACATTTAGGCTTTGTTTATAAAATTAAATTTCTGCTGTGTTTAGATTTGTGTCTGGATGGAAGGCTAAGTTATGCACACCAAAAGGGGGTCTGTAATTTTCCATTATCGACATTCTTTCATATATATCAGACTTCATAATACAATGTATGTATAACCAGCTTTTTTATTCACTCGAAATGTCTTTACAAATTCTCCATAATAACGAGAGATTGTCGTAATTGTCTCTCCAGGATTAGCCCTCGGAAAAACCGTCTAATCCACAAAACTTAACTTTTGAACTCGGTAAATTTTCATGTTAAGCACGACCTGGCCGGTCGCCGAGTTAGATCTCGTAGAGACGCTAAAATGTGCGACGCATAAAACAATTCGAAATAGTAAAGAAGCTGGATGTACACTGCGTTATTAAGTCTGATATATAAAATGGAATAATAGTTGATTAGGATTTTGCTGCCCAACGTGTTTTGGCCGATTTAACTGTTTGCCGATTTCGTTGTCTGCTGATTTCGCCGTTTCGCCGATTTCCCGTTTTGCCGATTTCGCCGTTTTGCCGATTTAGTTGTTTGCTTTAATTTAGTTTGGCCGATCTAGATTTTCCATTGGCTGTCTAGATTTTTGGTCAATTTGTTTTGAGCTTTTTACAGATTTTTGGACTTCACCGTGCTGGGGCCCGATATTGTTTGTCGTTTTCAGATTTTGTGTTTTCAATTTTTTTTTGTAGCTTTTATAGCTTTTCGTTAGCAGTGTTGCTGATTTATATCTTTTCATGTTGATGGTTTTTATTAACTATTTTTTAATAATTAGGATACCTTTATTGTAGAAAGGAACTACTAAAACCCACAAACTGAACTTTATTGTATATCAGATATTGACATTTATTTAACAGATAAAACAACAGCATTCTTTTTTTATATGCAGGGTTGCACTAAATAAAAAATTCTACTTATAAAATATCCAGTATTTCACAGTGAGATCTTTTAATGGACTTTTGACATTTGAAATCGATTTACCTTTTTTTGTTGTTACATTTAGGTTCTCTTCAGCCAAGTGTTGACTGTCGTTTCGCTTTGTGATCTTTGCAGATTTTAGTTGTTCAATGTCTGAGGTCATTGATGTTTTGAGACTATTTTTTATTTTTTTTTCAGTACCGCACCTTGACGTTTCGAGACTTTTAAGTGTTCGTTATTCGGGATTTGTTACCTTAAGGTCTACTTATGATAATTTAGTATCGCATTCTTTTGAGTTGATATTCGTCCCTAGTGGAGTGGTACCTAAGCGCGCAGTTTCATTTCCTGTTTCAATATGACTAAAAGTTTCTCCTTCAACCCAAGAATTGTCGGATGACTCTGGAGAATCCAAAGGCATATGGCACGCCAAAGACTTAAAGTTCAATCCTTATGTTGACTTAGATTTATTTTATCATCACAATGAGTATTTTGACAAACAGAATCTATTTAGTTGCCTTTGATTTTTGTTAATGTCTAAACATCTTATGAGTTTTTGGGGTTCATTTAGTGACGTATCGTTAGGAGTTGTGATTGATGTGTGACTGGTCTGTTGAGTTGTGGGAATCCCATGATGCGATGATCTCGTGATTCATTGAATGCCCTCTCCAGATGAAGTGCTTGTTGCATGTAAGTTTATCGTCTTTACTTTGGTATCGTTGTTGAACCATCAACTCAAGCGTGCTAATAGATTTCGTCCTTTTTTAGTGAGTGATTGGTTGGTTACGCGTTTGGTGGGACATTCTGGAGCTTTTTCATCTTCGTTTCTAAGGATAATTAGGGAATCCTTCCCATCTTTGCTCCCTGGGTTCTCTGAACCCTGTTTATTTGCTTTTAGTACATCTTGAGTAGGTTGGTGGGTAATATCTTTGTGTAGGGTGCACTCGAAGTGAAGTTAATACTTCATTGTGGTCACCTATTTCGACATTTTTACAAACACCGAGTGTGACATTTGTATATAGTTTTTTAGTTTCGTTTATTTTAGTTTAGATTAAGCATTGTGGTTGTCCTTTCTGATGACTTTTGTTTGTGTTTTCTTTTTTGTGTTACCTTTTTGTTAAGTATCGGACGGAGTTGTCGTGGCCACGTTGGCGTTTTGAGCTTTAAGCTCCTTACCGTGATCTTCGTGATTGTTTTGGTTTTAGAGCCTTATGGCCGTAGTGGCCGATAATAATTAACCCGGTTTAGTACGAAGTTCTCTCGTGCCAAATCGTTATTGTTCCGTCGATGTCTGCACCAAGTCGTTAACTCGACTATTTTTTTGTTTTATAGTAGCTTTAGTCTAGGTTTTGTGCTGGTCTTTTTTGGAAAGAACTTTTGGTTCATGTTTGTCATTATGATATTTTCCTTCTGGTCCTTGAGACCTACCTTTGGAAGTCTGATTTATGCGCGGCAAATGGGGGTAAGTAATTGTCTGTAAGCCAAGATATTCTGCTATGTTTGGTGTATCCTTTATTTTTTGTAAAGTATGAACTTATTTTGGATGAATTCATGGCATTTTCGGCGTCGCCTGGTAAGAATGGTACCCTCTCTTTCAACTAAAAATTACAATCTGTGATGTGCTAAATAAAACGCAAGTTATGTGTTTTAAAAGTTTTTATGTGGTAGTAATGACGCGGATCATTGCTTTCTTTTTGTTGCGGGCCTATATGGTTATCTGCTATTCTGGAATGCAAGGAATGCTTAATAGAGTAAGATTTATGTTAATGTAGTAACTATGTTTTTTTTTGTTTGTATCGTAGTGAATCATTTTATATTTGTCAATTGACATCTTTCATAATTTAACATTGTAATAATTTTCCCGAAAAATAGGATATTTTATAGTTGATTTACAGATTTAAAGTAGTTCAATGATTTTCTTGCTTGAAATAATAAATATACTGTAGGTTTAGTAACTTTGAGATTTCTGATGGTTCTAAATCAAGTTATTTAATATTTTCAATGGTACATATATTTAATATTTTGTTTTGTCTCGTTGCATTTAAAAATCATTTTAATCTGTCCTTTAGACTTGGTTTTATGTATCAATGCATTTTCTTGTTATATGTAATCTTGGTGAAGTATTTTATTTTGAACTTGTCAATATTTGATTTTTTATTGATCACGTTTCATTTTAAAGTACAGTAATAAATTTATTGCGTGTCACTTATTTTTGGCATTTTATTTAAGTATTGTTTGTTTTGTTTTCAGATTTATATTTAGGTAATGCACTGTGAGTTGAACTGGCTTCTAGAGGCAACAGAATTATTAGATTTTGTTTACTAAAGATAATGCTTTATAAAGTTCATTTTTAGTTTGAAAACGAGGGAGAGAGCGTATTCTAACATCAGGACAATTCTTAAGTTTTATATATAGGGTGTTAACGGAGTGGACCCCTATATACAGAGAGATTGTCGATGTGGAGACAGGTCGACAGATTACATCATTTAGCGTTAATGTTCCCTGGCGCCCTTTAGGAATTTCTTTTAAGTTTTTAGTCAAAATTTAAGTCTTAAGATTAGGTAAGAATACAATTACTTGGGTTATTTACTATCTTTGAACCCTCCCCTCCCCAATCTTCTCCTTCGAGCTACGGGATTGAACACCTTCCGATTTCTGGCTTATAAGAGAATTACTCCTCTTTTTCAGCTTTTTTCCCGTTAAAAAGTTTAGTTTGGTATTTCATTAAGCCGTGTCAGTTTTTAGGTTCTGCAACACTTTATCTTTTTGTACACTTGGTATAATGTCAGTGTCCAAGACTGAATGGGCAGTATCAAATGGTATCCGAAAATTAATATGCTCGTCAGAACCAAATAATTGCAAAAGCTAATTCAGCTAAACACTAATGACACTGGTTTTATGGAATTTTTCCTGAAATACGTTTTTATAAGGACAAACCGGAATTCTTTAGTATGTCTGCGTTAGTAAGGTGATTCTATATTTTGACATTATTTTAAAACGTTTCTGATTCACTGGATTTTAAACCTCCGTTCCGTACTAAGCTCTATATCTTTCCGTTTGGAATTCACTTATGTTTATTCTGGGATTCCCCGAGTTGAATAGCTGTTGCGTCACCTCTGCCGAAAATCAACAATTTTTGGAATAGGTACGTAACTGAAATGGCCTTGACCAGCATTTCCTGTTGTGTGTTCGAATTTATAAGTTTTTGTGTTTATATTATTAGATGCGATGTGTATATTTCGATAATTCACCCAACAACGTAAGTCTGCACACTATTGTAAATTGGTAAACCGCAAAATTTCGTGTCGACATATAGACGCAAAGTTTTTTGTATTGTAAACGTTTGTAAATATGTTAGTAGGTTAGAGGGTTATTTACCACTTAAACCAACCGTTACTTGGTCTTAGTTCGTTAGCGTAAACAGTCTATCATTTGAATTCGCCTATCAGCTACATAAGTTTTAAGTAAGAAGTAATATCGAAGGAAATATAGTTACCGACGGATTTGGTGTTAAACAAAATATTCTAGCAACTCTAAATCCATGAGTTATAACGTTTAAATTAAAGACATCTTTACCAAAGCTTTCGGGAAAGTGGTTACCCCAAATCTAGAAATTATATCGTTGACTGGTAACTTAAATTGCTACAAACTTTAGTATCTTTCCGTCTCTTAAGTACATAGGTGTATATCTATGAAATGAGATTTTTTTTTTCAATTTTAAACGTTTATTAACAAAAAATGGTTACAAATTTAATCTTCAAAATAATAGCCATCGCTAGCGACACATTTTACCCATCTCTCAGGCAATTTGTGAATGCCGCGCCAAAAAAATTGGCCGTCTTTGGCCGCAAACCAATCATCGAGCCATTTTTTGGCTTCTTCGTGAGAATTGAAGCGCTGCTCGGAAAGTGCGTGGCCCATCGATGCAAACAAATGATAATCGGAAGGCGCCAAGTCTGGTGAGTAAGCCGCATGCACCAGCGGTTCCCAATCGTACGTCTCCACCAATTCCCGGGTCGCTCTTGTTCGATGTGGTGGTGCATTGTCGTCAAGAAAAATTACTTTGTGACGCCGATCGGCACATTCTGGGCGTTTTCGGTGTATAGCGCTGTTCAAATCGGCCAATTGTCGTTGGTAGCGTGCACCGTCAACTGTTTCACCTGGTTTTAATAGCTCGTACCAAATCATACCATGCTGATCCCAGAAAACACACAGCATTGCCTTGCGGCCTAAGCGATTTGGTTTGGCCGTTGATTTTGGCTTGTGGCCGGGCGGACCATACGATCGTTTACGCTTGGGATTGGAGAAATACACCCGTAACGATTCGATGCAAAAAAGACTTCCTTTTGAACCGGGAGAGCAGCATTTCACAAGTGGTTTTTCGGTTCTCTTGCTGCCTTTCAGTCAGTTCATGCGGCACCCATCTTCCGACCTTTAAAATCATGCCCATGTCTTTCAAACGTTTGCAAATGGTTTTTTGGGTCACTCCCAACTGCTCTGCCATCATTTCTTGCGTTTGACCATCATCTTCATTCAACAATGCTTGCAATTCGGTGTCCTCAAACTTTTTCGGTGGCCGGCCACGTTCCTCGTTCTCCACGCTAAAATCACCACTTCGGAATTTTTCAAACCACCTGAAGCACTGTGCTCTGCTTAGAGCATGTCCACCGTAAGCTTCTATAAGCATTTGATGAGCTTGAGAAGCGTTTTTCTTCAATTGATAACAGAAAATCAACGATGTCCGCAAATCGTAGTTTGAAGGCACGAAATTCGACATTTTTAAGAGCGAAAAAAATGCGTTGTTGTATGAAACATCACAAACAATGAATTGGATATTGTTGACAGATGACAGACGAAAAAAAATAAGACATTTGGGACAGTTTAAAAATACTCCTAGCGACATCTGTGGTCTAATAGCTGAAAGTCTCATTTCATAGGTATACACCTGGTAAACAGTCCTAGGACTGGTTAGCAGCTTTCCATTTCATTCCATCTGTAGCCTTTCTCTTCATATCGATATAATTGCTACTATTTGAGTCTTTTATAATTTGTTTTATATACTGAAGGCGTGGGTATCCTTTTGGGCTGTTTCTTTCCAGTTGTCCTTCAATGGTTGTTGTAATGTCTGAATTATGAAATTAACACGCGTATTAGAGTATTGAAAAGTTTATCAATATGAACTTAATAAAAATATAATGCAGAATAGATAACATTGCACAGAGCATCATACTGACAACTCTGACTGATGGTTTTATATGCTTTTGTGTTTATAGTATTAGATGTGGTGTGATATTTGGATAATTTGCCGAGCAACGTAAGTCTGCACACTATTGTAAATTTGTAAACCACAGAATTTCGTGTCAATATACACACGCAAAACTTTCTGTATTGTAAACATTTGCAAATATGTTAGTAGGTTAGAGATTTTAATGTAAAAGGGTTATTTATCACTTCGACCAACCGTCATTTGGTCTTAGTTTGTTAGCGTAAACAGTCTATTCTTCGAATTTGCCTGTGGACTACATACGTTTCAAGTAAGAAGTATTATCGAAGGAAATAGGATTTGGCGTTAAACAAAACATTCTAGCAACTCTAAATCCATGAGTTATAACCAAGGCTTTTGGGGAAGTGTTTACCCCAAATCTAGAAATTACATCGTTGACTGGTAACTTAAATTGCTACAAACTATAGTATCTTTCCGTCTCCTAAGTAAACAGTCCCAGGACTGGTTTGCAGCTTTCTATTTCATTCCATCTGTAGCCTTTCTCTTCATATCGGTATAATTACTACTATTTGAGTCTTTTATAATTTGCTTTATATACTGAAGGCGTGGGTACCCTTTTGGGCTCTTTCCTTCCAGTTGTTCTTTAATGGTTGTTGTAATGTCCGAATTATGAAATTAACACGCGTATTAGAGTATAGAAAAGTTTATCAATATGAACTTAATAAAAATATAATGCAGAATACATAACATTGCACAGAGCATCATACTGACAACTCTGACTGATGACAATAATAATGCTTCCGTGACATGAAATTACAAATTGAGACAAAACAGTTGTTTTCATTAGTCCGTCTCCTCTTAGTATGTGTCCTACTGTTTGCTCTCCCCGTTTTACTGTTTGTTGCCACAGTTTTCTTTATCGGCCTATTAGTTCTAGAACTTCGTTATTTGATTTCTAGAGCTCTTCTGTAACATCACATTTCTAGGGCATTTAACCCCATTTTATCCTGTTTGTTCCCAGTCCAAGTTTTGCACCCGTATAGTGCTATGCTTTACAGATAAGTATGTTTGAATGAATTGTTCTTTTGTTTTTTTATCCACCTTATTGGATGTAAGAAGTTGTTTTTTGTTGTAAAAGTCACTTTTTGCTTGTAGTATTCTGCAACTTATCTCGGTGTTGCTTCGTCCAACTTTTGTTATCATACTTACTAGATAAGGGAACTCATTGACTTCTTTTACTTCTATTTTGATACTACCTATGTGTTTTTCTGTTTTCCCGTAGACCATTATTTTTGTCTTTAGTTTTTTTATTTTGATGTTATATTTCTTTTTTAAAACTTTATCCAAGATTTCCAAGGATTATGTCAATTCTTTTTTTGATTCAGCTAGTAAAACTATGTCATCTGCTTACCTGATAGTATTAATTTTTCCCTTGTATGGATATACCATTTTTGTTTGCTTGTCGGAAGTCTTCAATAGCTTTCTGTATGTAAATGTTGAAGAGTAGTGGCGAGAGATTTCTCCATTATATTCTATCACGGCTATCTGATTCTTGTATATGCTGTGTATCAGCCTTCTTTCTTTTTGACCGATTACAATTTCTCTCATAATTTCAAACAGTTTATACCAATCAACTCTATCGAATGTTTCTCGGCATCTACACAAGCGATGTGTATTCTCTATTATTAGACGTAATCCTAAAATGGCCTCTCTTGTTCCTACGTTTCTTCTCAAGCCAAACTGGTCCTCAGTTAAATTTTCTCGAATTAGCTTTTCTATCCTATGTTGTATGATTTTTGTTATAATTTTAGATGTATGAGTGGCGAGGCTTAATGTTCTGTATTCTTCGCATTTTCGTGCAGTTAGTATGTTTAAGTAGCGCTGCATAAATTATAAATTAAGATAGTTAGCTCAGGTTAGTTTCTTAAGTTTACTACCATTTTATCTCACCCAGATTATTTTGGCTTTAACGTAACTTGACATGACGCACGTTGCATTTGAGATATTTATCGAGAGTGCATTATCAACTGTGTTTGGTAAAATTTATTCTCCGCATCTTTGATGTTTGGTAAAGCCTGTTCATTTGAATAATATAAAAGTGGTATCATATTGCTGTTAAGATTTTCTGTGAACCAAACGTTCATGTTTCCTGCGTCTAATGTGTTTATTATTTATTGAGATTAAAATTTCTATTATACATGTATTTTTCGCAGATATTTGTATGCCAATAGATTTTCTTGTCATTTGCACATATTGTTTTTTTTTGCATACTTAGTCGCACACATAAGTTTTGCTGACTGTTTGAAATCCTAACATATGAAAAAAGTGAAATAAAGAGGGTAACAATGAATCAAGCACTTCTGACTCATTGTATACTGTATTCGCTTAGAATTAAATATGTCAAATCAAAACAGTAGATATGCAAAACAGTGATTAGACATATTTATTAAAATTACACCTGCCAGTATTACCAGTATTGCTACTACTATTAAATATTATCACTGGATCTTTTTGTATCTGTTGGTTACAATAAATAAATAATAGTAAATAAATTGATACCGGAAATTTTTGTAAACACTTGAACAATAGGATGGTAGTTTGTATCTAAGCTCAACTTTCTTTGGTAAAATAATAGCAATAATAAAAGTAATTTAGAAAATAAGTATATTATTTTATTTGCATTAAAGAACAATAAAGAATGTTTTGAAGCTTTTTAACAAAATATAAGGCAGTGTTAACCAAGGTATGAAGTTAACATTTCATTTGAACACCACAAGTCCACAAGCTACCATCAGCGTTCCGTGCCATTAATTGCTGTTCAAATTAGAAGAGATATAATAATAATTATAAAAACTATTGAAATCGGTAAAAAAATTGCTCAGCTTGTGTTTGTGATGGTAGGTTAATATATGGGCTTTTTTTGAGAATTTTGATAACCTTTTCATTAATGGAGTCAATATTTAATACCTTCTTAGAATATAAGTCAACTGCAAACAGTTTGCTATTTTTTGAGAAATTTCCTATTCCATATAAGGTACCGTAAGCTACAAACATGTCATCAAACTCGGAATTATTTAAAGTAACGTCAAAGATGTATTGCGGTTTCATTGCATGTATGTCTACCTGCAAAACTAAAATATTTTGTGATAGAATAGTGAATTCAGATTTTGGAGTTACTATAGCAACTGGTGTATTAAGCTGCTGAGCTCCTAAATGTCTTTTTGTTTTTACATTTTCATTCCTTTACTTTTGATTTTATAAAACCTTTTTATTATATACGGTGTAAAATATATAAGTAGCGTTTCTATATAACAAGGTCTGTATAGAAAGGATTTCAATGTTTTTACACAAATAAGAATGAAATCTCAATTGTATACTCCCTGCCTGCTTTATGTGAAAGAATTAAAGTAATATTTTTAAATCCAGTTTGTGTATATGTCTGAATTATTTTGATAGATTGTATCAAAAATACTTAATAAATTGATATTTTTGGTTTTTCTAACGCCCATCATCATTGGTTCACTCAGTATACCCACTGTTGCAATATTTCTAATCCTCTATTTAATAAAGATAAAATGGTTTTGTCTTTTTTTAAATTTTTACAATCGTTAAACAACACATAATTTAGTTTGCATAATGCATATACAATTAAGATAAATAAATAAAAATATATAATGAAGTACACAAATTAATAAAGTAGCAAGGTTTTCAATTTCTTACTACAACTTTGTTAATATGCCTTACAGTTCTGCATTTATTTGAACTAAATTACTAATATATTAAGATTTATTCTATTTAACACTGAGTGGTTTTTAAAAGAAGCTTAACTTGTTTTCCATATATAAATATATATATATGTTTATATGTTAACCAAACTGATAGTTTGAAACTTTAGAATAAGCAGTTTGGAAACACCTTACTTGTATATAAAGTTTTCATCTACTAAAGACAAGATTTTTAAGTACACAACTAGAAATTTTGCAGCTTACTGGATTTATTAATATAAAACAGTTTACCTACTTACTTTTATTACAGCCGTATTATTTTTATAAGGAGTAGTAAAAATAACCCATAAACCATTTTTATCAACACTAAAGAATCGTAGCTTGAACCATAAATGTGTTTCGAATCGCCAAGCAGGAATTTTGGAACGGTTAGTTCTTCATAAGTATTGTAGTGCAAATCATACCTGATGACTTTTGGTTCATTTCTTGCTTTGTAGAAAAAGTATCCATGGTAAACCACATGAGCATTGATATGCGTAATTAATATAATATTTACTTCAAAAATATAATCCTTAATTTTATATTTGTAAACAAAATCAAGAAAATGTAGAAATTAACTTGAGTGTTTTTATCGTACTTTGAGAAACATTATTCTTGGTAAGAATTGCCTTATAACTAAAATATGTTAGAGTATATTTATTTGATCAATGATAGAGAAGCATTGTACAAAAGAAGATCTCGAACTCAGTTAATCTTCTTCTCCTGTACCCTTTATTTATTTGGTCACCTTACTTACTTATAGGGTTTATTTAAAACCAAATCTTCTTTGCTATTACAATCTAGCGAGTTGCATATATCATCATTGGTTACCCAAACTGTTTCATTGTTGGAAGAATATCGTGGCTCGACATCAACCATCCATGCTCCAAAATATTGATTGATAGTATGCACATATTTTGGTTTCTCTATTGATTTAATTGTGCATTTTAAAACCAATATATAAATATGAACAACACTATTATATCTCTTATTATTTTATATACCTCGCTTTTTTGGAAGTAAATCATAAAATGTCCCATATTCAAACACAGTTGCTTTGAAATTCGTTCCTGATGTACCTTCTTTTGTTTTGGTCAACACTTTACTCTTTAAGCACTGATTTCCAAACGTAACTGTGTTAGTCTTTCCCAGTTTGGTATAACTTAGACCGGAATATTCTTCTAAAATTTTTTCGTCACTAGTATTTTGTAGTCGTTTTTACTGCTACTTACCATACAGAATAATAGAACCCTCAACAGTTTCTTTTACATTTTTGCTAACACAATTATATAGTGTGAAATCATCTGGTTGAATATTGGTTACGAGCAGTTGCATTTTTAATCTGTATCCATCTGAGATTTTATTCAAAATTTTGTATTTATCTCCATGAGGGGTAATGAATCCATCTACCCGTTCCCAATATCTGAAAATATTCTGGTTGATATTTAGAAAAATTGTACAATTTTACTATTTTATTTACACATGAGGTACTGGAAAACCTTTTACGTCACATTCTAAGGCAGCAGTTGTCCCCATAAGTAAAGTAAAGTTTTGCGCCACTTTTAAATTAGTGGTGACGTGGTTTGTAATCAATCTCGATGTCTCTGTACACATACTCAGGTTACACTTTATACATATCTATGGTACAGACAATCGAAGAACACCCTTCCCAGCACACCGTCGCCTTTTTTGTTTTGGTTATACGAAAGGAAGAGATTTCTTTCATCGTATCTTACATCGTCAGATATCCTATTCAAAGTAATGCTGCTTTTAGAAGTGGAAGGTCTGCCAGTTGCTTATGGTAAGGTTTCATAGTTAGTAAGGTAGGCTGTAACAATTTCTCTTTTAAAATCTAATTGTGAAATACATGAAGTAGGATTAGCTGCTTTATATACTGTCCACGTATTTATTATAGCAACGTCTAGCAACCCAGTACAAATTGGTCACCACCATCTATTTCGCCAAATATTTATTTTATATTTTGAAGTGTTTTCTTCCAAGAGGTCAGTTTAGTGATAACACTTGGCCGCGTAATTTATACGATTTTCTTCCCCATAGTTAGTTGACTCCGCTGTGTTGCTGTCCAACCATATGACAACTTATTATTCCATCTATTCAAATTCTCCTCTTCGTTTATTTTTGTTAAACTCTATTTTCTGGGAGGGGACAGGGCTTCAGAATTCTGTTTTCTTGGCTAGTACCTGTTCTTCGACACCCCTTATGTTTTAGGTAGTGAAGAACATTAAATCCCGTAAATAAGTTATCAAAATAAAATTTAAACGTTATAGTTTTTATATCATTAGAAAGTTTATCGATCATAGTAATAAGAGCCGCAGTACATTTTCCAAATTGACTTTCATACCTTTCATTTTCTTTGGGATTTCTTCCCTGGTACATATCAAAGTCGACGAGAGAAGAAAGATATTGAGGCACTACATTTTATAGCCGAATCGAATCGGTTTGGCTCTGATAAATTGTTTAAATGAATGGTGCCCTTAATGCTTGGTCATAGATTCATCAAAATCTAGATTTTCTTCAAAAATCCAATTTTTTATAAATTTATTAAGTTTATCCATAAATGGGCTTACTGTCCACAATTTGTCAGTCTTGTCTGGATTATTATTATCTGCGCAGCGTAGGTGTTTGAAAACTTGTCTGCATCGGTCTTTCTTTACAGCATCATCTACCATTGCATTCCGCATGCCAAACCCCGATTCCCAGTATTAATCTCTTCCAGGTAACACGTTATAGCCAGTGAGAATCAAACCTGCAATGATACACTTCATTTCCTTTTGTGTAAGCTTTGGATAGGCATTATTTAGAAATAAGGTATATTTGGTGGCTTCATCAATTATCTCACTGGCTATAGATTTTTCAAAAGTTTTTAAAACTGTTAAATTTTTGAACGAGGCCTGACTTCTTATAGGAAATGCTTTTAGAGAAACAACCAAATCTCCATTTATACAAGTGAGAAATAACCAAATCTCCTTTTATGCAAGTAATGTTCTCTTTTTAGAGTCACTATTCAAAAGTTTCTTCATTTTCTTCTTTTGCAGCTTTTATATCTTTTAAATTATTATTGTCTTTTAGAGCTATTTCTGTACGTGCTTGCAACTGATTTCTGTTGAGGTTATCGGCTAATTCCCTATCGTTCGAATCTTTGCCCGTGAAAGTATTTGCTTCAGGTGGTTTTATATAAATTCTTTCAGGATCAAGATTATTATTATATATCATTTGATGTGCTGCTTCTAGCGTAGTTCCACTAAAAACTAAAATAACTCATTTTAGCTCCTATTAACGGCTAACGTTGCCATACGGCAAGAGCAAGCATGTAGACAACACAAACGTTTATAGTCAGTTAATTTATCTGAAACATTAGTTAGAATAGAGATTCACTATTGCTTTCCATGAAAGAATTAAATTATTCAAATATTACTATAACCATAATAATACTTATACCAATTGTATGGTAAGTACATACTTTGTGACAAAAAACACAAACAGCACTTTACAAATCTTGTATCAATCATAACACGCAACTTGAAACAAATTCGAATTCTTTTTATACAGGGTTACTATTTTATCGACTACACATTATTAAATTCACCGCTGTTTGTTCAGCTAGTTAAGTGATGGCATTACTTAATAGAGACTTCCTCTCTATTACCATATGGCAATGCTAGCTGTTTAAGAGTTTTAAAGTTTAATTTATAGGATTTGTTAGGGTACTTTTAACACTTAAGCTGCCCAATAAAAAGGTGATCAGTAGCTTCTGCTACGAGCGACGGCTTGGCTTATACAACGGAAATGGGAACGGTCGTTCAATAATTCTAAACCGCGTTCCCTCGTTTAAAATTAATGGAATTTTGTCCTGGAGCAAAAGTCAAAATTTGAGAACAAAAGTCAAAAGTGTTTTGCTAATCAGGATTAAGAAAGAATTGATTTAGATAAACGTATGGAATTTTTCTTTGCAAATACAGAATGGTCGGTAATACGATGCACTGAAACCTCTTGCAAGCATTTAATCCTCAACCTCCTCCCGTCTAGAAATCTAGCTAGAGATTTATCCAGACAATTTTTATTTCTAGTTTTCGTTTTATCTGCAACTGAACAATAAACTTTAAGCATATTAACTCCCATTATAAGATGTTGTATAGAAGCGTTTGGGTTTTACTTTTATGGTCTGTTTTTTTTCAGGCAGTGTATACTTGGCTGCTGGTTTACCGGGGACCCCGACCTCATCGGCGAGCTACGAGACTTTCGCTTCCGAAAAGTGGAATTAGAGTAACAAACTTCATACCGCAAACGTCTTGAAATACGAAACGTTGTAGCAAAACAAGCAAATAAAATTCTCTGAATAGTTGTTACTACTATTCTATATTGTATTCTCATCAACGACGGGGATATAGGGAAGGACGAGTACACCTGTCCAAAAAATCGTGCGTTACCACGCTGATAAGGCTAGTGATTTCATCATTTTATAAATCTGTATCAAAATAGAAAAAAAGGCTTTTGCATTTTTATGCAAAGGTTTATCGTTTCCGAGTAAAAGGTGGTTTTTAGAAATCTCTAAACCTAACATTCCATATTGATATTTTGTTTTTTTTAACGTCGGATACAACGTCCGATATTGAGATGAATTTTTTCGTATGTTAGTTGTAATATTTTATAAATCTTGATAGTTAACAGGGAGCAGAACATGCACATAGTTTTTTTAAACATTCTGTACCTTCGATCCTTCCATGGATGCATCTTTGACATTCAAACGACATGAATATTGTATGTCACATTTCTTTCAAATAGCTTCGTCGATGTTCGAATTCGGTATGTCTTAGTTTGTAGACATTCATTTAGAGTTGAGTTGGGTTCAAAGTCAGTAACAAATCACTGGATTAAATAAATATTCTAGCATAAGATTGGATGTTTTAAAATGATTACAGTCCGTAGTAAGAATATGGCACTTCCCTTCTTTTAAAACAATTAAATTTAGGTAAATTAAAACAAAAGATTTTTGTCTCCCAACAGTTTGTTTTTGTTTTTTGCACTACATTAGCTTAATGTTTCGGCTTTTCTAATATCTATTATCGTCTTCAGATGCTTGCATTAAAAAGTTTCAAATTGTAATTCTTATACTGCATAGATTGATTGCTGTAGGGTTGTTTATGATTTGAATGGTGTCATTCTGTGTCTTTATGAATAAAATATGCTCAAAATAACTTACCTAAGCTACTATTAACTCTTTCATAATTTAATTTATTATTATGTATTACCGCACTAGAAGACGAATGGATAAATCCAATTATCAAATTTAAGTTTGTAC
>VTPC01002670.1:0-16945 GCA_011009095.1 Ignelater luminosus | reverse complement strand
TTTTTAACTTTTTAGCTTCAGAAAGGGAAAACAATAATTGGGAAATATGCATCACTTTTGGACAAAGCAAAGAAGAAAGTACTCTTTCATCAAGATAATTCCTCAGTACACACAGGAATTGTCTCATCAAAATTACACTGCACTATGAATTGCTGCCTCATGCACCTTATTTGCCAGATTTGGCTCGGTGTGACTTTTTCCTCTTTCCAAAATTAAAAAATCATCGTGCTGGCAGAAAATTGACATAAAACTGAAGCTTTGTTTTGAAGGCAAAGACAAAACATTTTATATTGATGGTATTAAGCTATGTGAACACCATTGAAATAAATGTATCGAGTTAAAAGGAGACTCTGTTGAAAAATAAATAAAAAGTTTTGTTTTAATAGCTTTCTCACTGTTAATTATGAATTTGTCTTCATATTTATCTCTAACATCAAATAACTAAATTAAATTAAAAACGTCAAATATATAAGCATTATTGTTAATTTCTAAAACGCTAAGTGCCTTAAAACACAACATCATTACTTTTAAAATATGATTAAATGTACAATCCTCTAAAAAAAGAGAATGGACAGAGCTAAGTGTAAGTTGCGTAGGCAACCCATTCTACAACATCGCCATTACTTTCAAGCCAAGCCAGGTTTTCTGCAGGGCGCCTGTCGCTATTAATTCCGCTTCATTGAATCTTTATACCTAAGCGGCACCCGAAATTGTTATTTTCAGTTTATCATAATCCCCGGGACCGGTTAGGTAAAGATTCAATGATACGGAATTAATTGCTACAGGTGCTTTGCAGAGAGCCTGCCTTGACATGAAAATAATGGCGATGTTGTAGAATGGGTTGCCTACACAACTGTAAGTACCTTAGAACTGTTCTCTTTTTTGGGATGGTGTACATTTTCAAGATATGACAACATAAATTATTTTATATTCCACAGTGTTAGTCGTAGATAACATATACCGGGTGTGGAGTTTAAAACCCGTACATAGGACAATTTTATTGTTAATTTATTTTACTAATTCTGAGCATTTTTTGGTTAATCTATTAGTGCCAGATTAAGAGACAACTACTACCCTATCGATTGATACCATTACCTCCCTTGTAGGTTCATTTGGGAAGCAGGAATTACAAAAATCTGAATCCCCATGCATTGTCCTACGTACGAGTTTGAAACTTCACACCCGGTATATAACGGTTATAGATTACCCTTGGCCATAGGGAAGGACGTACCTTTCTGACGTTTCGGAATTCCTATTATAGAAACTTTCAATAATACGCAACTAACTTTTCAAACCTTAATATGCATTTTAAGCATATTTTTACGATTTTTTAAAAATCTGGAAAAAACTGAAAAAGTGAACCTTTTCACATAAAACGTTAATTAAAGAAACAAAGACCACACTGGTTTTTCTGGTGTTTTGATTTTAGGAATCAGGATAAAAAGACTGATAAAATGACGCAAATTTCAAACTGTTAGGATAAGTGACATTTTCCGTTTACGGTTATTTGTGTTTTATATGGAATCGCCCATGTCTAGCGTTCTGGCGTTTTTACCAAAGTACTTGTATTTCATCATTTTACGAAAATTTATAAACGCCAGATAGTTAGGATTCGTGGAAAAATTAGACTTTTTCATTATTTGCACTATGAGCGCATACCCACATCTAGCTCGTTGAAATATTTTCACTAGAGGACCTAGATACTTTTCTGCGTCGATGTGTAACAACGTCAGAAAGTTAGGACTCAGGTTTTCTTTTTCTGTCAGTGGCTCTTGTACTGTATAAGTGAAAAAAGTGATATGCTTGAGTCTGAATTCTGTCTCCGTGCCTGATTGTAATTAAAATCTTTATAAAATGCTCTTTTTCACTTTTAATGTCTTCCTTTTCCCAAACAACATCACTACAATCTAAATGACTGTTGTGTTTAGACATTGTTGGTTGTGGTCACTTTAGGCAACTCCAGCATCATTTCTGTGAAACCATTCTAGTTGGAGAACTGTTTCCTTTTCCACAACATATATCTTCCCTTTTGGCTATTATCTCTTGGCAGATGACCAAAACAAACAAGACAGGAACCAAAAGTTCCAGTCATCAGATAACTGTGGTGTCATCATTCACAAACAGCAAATCCTGTGGTTTTATTCTCATTATTATTATTATTAATTTAAAGGTTTGGTTAAAACAGAAATGTAGATTCGTATGGAGATGATCAGGAAATCAGAAAGTAATATAATTTATTGTTCTTGTAAAGTGTTGTAAAATGTTGCAAATATGAAAATGAGATGCCTTGATAGCATTACTTGTTGAAGTATGAATCACTTTCGTTATTCAGTGCTTATATTCTTTTTTTAGTCTAAATTGTATTTGTACATTTGTTTTACTCTCTACTAAATGCAGCAACAAACAAAACTAAAAATATAATTGCTAGTAGTATTTCCAATATTTAGCTAAAATGTGCTTTAAGGGGCCATACAGAAAGAGCATCTTGGGTTGCATAAGCTAAACATTATCTGCCAAGAAATTCACATGCAATTTTCAAAGGGAAAGTAATGAGTTTTTGTTTTAATAATTACACTTGCTGTCGAGATATCAGAACCAAAGATTTACTTTGCACTTGAATAATTTGCATTGGCATTAAAGATTTGCAGTTTCGTTTTCTGAGCAAAAAGGTGAAAGATCGAATTAAAAGCTGAATGATGTTCTACATATGCAATTAGCAATGAAAAATTATTACCAAGTGCTATTAATTCTGTAGCATAAAAGTAAATAACAGACCTTTAGTGTGCTATACTTTATCTTTAATACGTACATAATTTATTTAATTTTAAGAAATTACTAATACATTCTCAGTTCCTAACGTTAAGAAAACATGAAAATTATTGCTATGGAATTTTTTATTATAAATGTTATGTGTACATGTGGTTATCTCACATAATTTTAATAATTTATATTAAAATTAGTGTCAACTTAACAAACACTTCAACACATAAATAAGAAATTATTATTGAACTTATTTTAAGCATATTTATTACAAAAACAAATTTCAACTTCTATCAATATTAAATCAATTAACAGTCTTAACATATACATTTTATAAAATATACTTCAAGAAAAATTTTAATTTCTATATTCTGCGTCGTTTAACAGCTGATGATTGTGTGACTGTCACTGGACTAGCTTTGCCACTATTAGGTTCATCTGGTTTTATACTACCCCTAGTTGGTCTTTTACCAGGTCTTCCTGGTTCTTCATTTTTAGTCTTTGGTGGTTTTGTAGGTTCATCTTTAGAAGAAGATGTTGATGAAGTTCTGCCTTTAACTGGCTTAGCTTGTTGCTTTTCAGGTTCTTTTTTAACTTCCTTTTTATTTGTAGGTGTCGAATTCTTGCTATCTTTACTATCTCTTCTTTGTACTTCTTTTGTATTACGATTTGGTGTTTTATCATCTCTTTTGACTACTTCCTTCATCATTTTTGGTGTTTCCCTACCCTTCTGAATATTCTTTTTTTCTTCTATTTTATTCTCTTTTAAGTTAGCAAAATCTGCATCTGGTAGTTCAAAATCGCTCTCATTATTGGGAAAAGGCAACGATTCACTTTCGTCTAGTGCTTCCAAATTATACATCGTTTCTAAATGTGACCAAATTAATTCTGATTGTAATTCTTTTTCTGATAATTCGATAAATTTATCATAAATTAACAACATCTGAAACCATTTATTTACGCCTGCAAAATAATTTATAGAATTAAAGGGTACATTTAAAACGTTAAGTTATATTATAAATAAATTACCAATTGGTTTATGTCCCATCATAGCTTCTAATAAATGGCATTCGTGTTGAACGTTCCACTCAAATTCTTCCATTATTACAACAGTTTTTGCTTATAAATATTTTCTTTGCTTATTTATGTATTGTTTAAATAATTTAAAAATAAACAAAAATTGAGGTTATAAACTTTATAAAATAAAATGTCGGTAGTGCAGTTTCCTAAAGTATTAGATCTGTAACCACCAATAGACTGCGCAAGTGCTGACGTCACGCTGTCTTATTAAACAAAACATTTTCCTGTGTATTTTAGATTGCCATAAGAGAAATTTCGAATCACAAAAAACAGTGTATATTGTGTTTTACCTAATATATAAATTATATTGGTAGATAATTATAGTTTATTTAAGGAATAGACACTTGACTAGGATTTGAATATACATTAATCCTCCTTTCTCATTAAAATGTGATTTGTAACTTATCATTAAACGATGGCAAATAATCATTCTAACTTACCTGTGTAGTAAGATTAAATAAAACACTATTAAAACGTTTTTCTAGAAGTTTAAAAATCCTCTTATGTCGTTTAACACATGGAAACGATTTGTTTGGAAAGTGGTAACCATAGTAACCAACTAAAGTGACGTAACACTTGAGTGGTCTATTCCAGTAATCTGTAATTTGGCGCGTACAATATTGTGCTGTACATAAATTATGAATACTTAAAATACGTTTCATATTTTTATTTTCAAATACCACGATAATTTTCAATAAATTCTTTTTTTATATCGCTTCTTTTATAATAGTAGCGTTTGATCTTAAATTATTTATATACGGAGTGTATACAAACACTAATTTTGAAGCCTGGATTTCCAAAAGTGAGAAGTCATAGAGTATGGAAGAAAAAGCTCAAAACACACTCTAGTAGTATTTATTTTTGCATTTCTTAAGTTATCATGTTTTCAAAAATAAGCATATTTACCTAGAAAAGTAAAAGAACGCTAAGATGCAAGACAACATGGGTAATTCTCTGATAATATTTAGGTACTTTAAAACTTAAAAAGCAGCGATAGTATTGAAATTTATTGAGTTATTGCTTTACGTCTGTAGAAAAGGTCAAACAGAAAACAATTACCTTTGTGTTTTAAAAATAAATATTAAAATGGTAATTACAATTGAATACCCTGAACTAGATTATTACAGACAGTAGGCAGCCTTGAGTAGTGGTGAATAAAATTAAACGAATTAAAATTAAAATTTTAATTTTTTTGATTAAAAATTAAAATTAAAAAGTTACACTGTAAGAATACAAATCAAATATTGATTTAATCAAAGTGATCCGATATTTGTGAAACTTTGCATATTATCATAATTTCATATTCTGAACAACTTTCCTTAATAACATTTTGCCGTATTATTGACCGAAATAGCACTTTGCTTCAACATATAATGGTTTTTTCTCAATTGTCATGACCGTCTTGGATTTTAAAACCTAAAAATGTGCTTAAAATTCTTTCCAGACCAAGCAGGGCGGTATACCAAAACATCAAAACGAGATTCAAAAATTTTTGATTAATCATACCTGTAGTGAAGTCAATCTGAGGACACTGTATATCTAACAAAAAGAAGAAGCAAATAATCTAATGCTAGTTTTAGGATATTTATGTGAGAGTAAGTACGTTACCTGATATGGATTCTCAATATACCAAAGGGGAATATTTGTTTTACTAACGAACAGGAAAGATCTAGGCCTAACAAGACAAAAGGACATTGTTACTATCCCAAAAACACTTCATTAAAGCTTCAAAAAATGTTAAATTGGTATAATCGTCGGGAATGTTCAAATTATAAAACGCTTTCTACCACTGATAGTGGACATTGGTAAATAGGTTGAAGCCAACGACTCATTATATTTGTTTAAAGTGGAGAATACCCAAATATCCAATATCCTACGAGTTTGTCAAGAACTAGCCTGTACTTACACCCGCGAGCTGACGTCCCGCAAGCTCAATTCTATCACCATTACTGTTACATGTTTTATTGCCATGATATCCGTCATCTCGACTCAGTTCTAAGTCGTTATCACAATTTGGGCACTATTGTCGTCCTCTGCCACAGCTTTCAGAATTTTGTCGCCCGAGTTTTCGACACAATGTGATTTTAGCAATCAAACCTAATCATAAGACCAGGTAACTTTTTCAGATACTCCAACAAAACGAAGAAGGATTATTTGTAACTTCTGCGTATCCAGCTCTTTTTCACCAGCATCTACCTCAACGTAACATTTTTAAAGACTTTTTTTGAATCCAAGAAGACAAGTAATGCTGCAACAAAGTCCAGCAACGAAGCACTCTTTTGTTGTTTTGCGCGGCGGCACTTTTTGCTGCCAAAAGCGCACTCTCATCGACATCCGCAAAACCTTTGCTCTCCTCAATTTGATCTACCTTGGGTTGAAACCTCCAAACTCGTAGAGTCGCCAAACGGGAAAAAGAAAGAAGTGTTCTAAAGGTTGTCATAAAGGGGACAATTGAGTAGAATCGAGCGGCCGCTCTTTTAATATTTTTAGAACAGCTTTAGGATCGTTGCCGTGAAGACCCAGGGAAAACTTCAAACACCTTCTCATTGTACACGAAAGACACTCTCGACAACACTCCCCTGGACTTCCAGTAATACGAGACACGAATAATCAGCAATGCTAAGCTTTGGTGTTCGGGATAACTTAACAAGTTCTACTGCCCCTATCTACTCTTTCTCACACAGAAACCTAAGGCTTCAGCCTGTGTGTTCGGAATAATTATAAAGTTCTACACTTCGCAGACGCTATATTTCCTCTGCTAAAAGGTTAATTGCGTCCCTCAAAAAGAAGCTAGATGCCAAATCGGATATTTCGTTTCTCCCTTCCCAGTTATACCACATCCGCAGATGCTGCGTTGCCTCATCAAATTACAAATTTACTTTCTTTTATAGACGCAACTCGGTATTTTTGCTAGAGTATTATTGGAATAAGCTCTGAATACCAACGAATCTTTAAAAGTTAACCCAACTGGTACATTCTCTCAAAACAATTTGCAAAATAGTTCCAAATATATTAATAGGTACAAGACGCTATATTCCTGTTGGAATTCTAGAAAAAGATCAATCATTATATCACGAGATAAGGCTATTAAACGCTGTAATATTCTAAGAAAATATAGCCAGTGTAATACTAGTCTTGACAGATTCGAACAATTCCTTTTTAATATGAAATCTCTAAGTACAATCTTAAAGGTGACATCAACAGGATTGAATCACTGTAGGGAAAAGTGGGAACAGTGACACAAAGGGAATAGTGGCACATGTTCAAGTTTTAAAGGAAAATGTAGAGGAAGATTGGCGATACTGCGAAATACTGACGTTGGTATAGTAAGAATGACATTGCTGTAATGGAAAGTTGTCAGGTTCCAAAGTGTTTCGGAAAAATCGAGTTGTGGTGTTTTGTCAGTGCTAAAGTATTTTTCGAGTTGGTTTAGTTGCTTGGTGTGAAAAAATAAAGACAAATACACACATTGTGTTTTGGTTGGTGGAAAACACATATTAAAGGTAAGTAATATCACTGAAATCTCATTATATTATTCTTAGGTTAAGGTAGATTTCACAGATGTAGTGGTAAAATAGCAATGTGGGTTGGTGTGTCACTGTTCTCTCTCATAATTCGTTGTTCTTTATTAGTGACCTTTCCAAAATCTTAACGATATATCAGTGGTTGAGATCATCATCACTAAGGTCTAAAGAACCAGAGTTAATTGTAGTCTTGTGTTACAGAGGTACGTCAGAAGAAAACTGATAAGACTGCGGGTAAATTTAGAGAAAATGTTATGCGGGAAGCTGTCAATTTGGTTATCAATGGTATAAAAATTCGACAAGGGAAATAACCTAAGCTTTAAAACCTTAAGCAGATACGTAAAGAAATATAGAGATGATTCTTTATGCCGAATGACCTCCAGTTATAAAGTGAATCAAATCTTTTCCTTGGAATTGGAACAAGCTCTCGTTGAGTATATAGTGTGTCCAGTTTAAAATGACCTACATGGGGATATTGGAAACGGTAATAGATACAAGGTTGGTTAAATGGAAAAAAAGTTTCGTATTTATATGCCAATGAATAATCCATGGTTACATTAATAAATATCTGCCCCGTTTCAAAGGTAGAGGGTGAAAACCAAAAAGGTGCATTTTCTAAAATCCTGAAAATTATTACTTGGAAACCTCAAGGCCTACTATTGTTAAATCTTAATTTTGTATTTTCTTGTACTTTTTCTTCCTTAAACATAGTCATATGCATGGTTGAAAAGTTTTTTTTATAACGATTTCAAAAATGTAAAAATCCAATATGGTGCCTTTAAGAAAAACAAATGTTGGATACGAGTACGTGAAATCTAGAAGGCTTAGCATTTTTTTGAAGTCGTTTTTGAAATCCTTATATGTCGCTGTTTAGTTTCTAAAAATATTGTACATTTATCTCTAATAACAAATAAATAAATCAGGATTTTAGAAAATGCAATTTTTTGGTTTTCACCTTGTATCTTTAAAACGGGGAAGATATTTTTTAATGTAACCATGGATTATTCATTGTCATATAAATACGAAACTATTTCCCCATTTAACCAACCTTGTATCTATTACCGTTTCCAATATCCCCATGTAGGTCATTTTAAACTGGACATACTTGCTCAAAAATATTTTACGGGCTAACAGTTGCTGATTGTTGTAAATTTGCATATGACTTAGCGAAAGCAAATAATATAAAAATTTCGAAAAGCTGGGAGAACCCACGAAAAGCTTCATTTGACTGGTACAAAGGATTTCTCAAAAGACATCCTAATATATTCTTAAGAACTCCAGAAGGATGTAGTCTAGCGAGGGCAGAGGGTTTCAATGAAGTAAATGCAGAATCATTTTTCACAAAATTAGAGAATGTTCTGCAACGCCACACAAATTTTTTAAGCGGACTTAGAATTTATAATCGAGACGAAACCGAAACATTAAGAGTACAAAAGAATTTGGTAAGAGTGTTAGCCGAGAAAGGCACTAGACAAGTATCCAAAATCCAAAGTAGCGAAAGAGGCACACTCGTTGCAACTTGTTGCACTGTAAGTGCATCTGGAAATACAATCCTTCCAGTAATGATTTTCTCTAGCCTCCACTTTAAGAGCCACATGTTAGCAGGAGTTTCATGTGGGACGTTAGGTTTGGCTACAAAAGCAGGGTGGATAAATACAGAGTGCTTTGTAGAAATTCTAAAGCATTTCATAAAACATACTTCCAGCTCAAAAGATAACCCATCGCTTGTAATCATGAATAACCACGAAAGCCATATCTCGATCGAAAGAATAAATTTATGCAAAGATAATGGTGTTACTGCTATGACCGTGCCTCCTCACTGTACCAATCGTTTACAGTCATTAGATGTAGGTCTCCTAAAACCATTTCACACATTCTATAATGATGCTCTATGTTCTTGGAAAAAGCTAATTCGGGCAGCATCATTTGTGGAAATCGCCTATCCTCAATCAATAAACCTGTAAATATAGCAGCTGATTATAAAAAGACTGAAATACATCCCTATGACCGCCGCGTATTCACTGAAAAGAATTTTTTGGCAAGCCAAGTAACAGAACGAACATTGGTTAATTTGCTGAATACAGATCCAAGAGCCTTTACCTCAGCCTCTACCACACATATTCCGATCGAGGCGCACTTGTCCCCAATGCATGAAGAGTTAACAACTTATTCCCCTACCAGAAATATAATAGCAACTACATTTATAAGTCCATCGGATATAAGAGGAAACCCAAAGAAAACTCGGACAGTCTCAAGTATAAACAGGAGAAGAAAAGGGAAGACCATGATTGCTTCGGACGCTTCCGAAAAAACTGAAATTGAAAACATAGAATGAAGAAAACGAAAACGGCCAAACGAAATATAATGGCAAAACATACTGAAAGCAATGATACTGATATTAAGTCGGAGGAGGAAGTTGGTGATTTTTATTCTCTCTATGATTCTGATACGTCAGTAAGAATAGTGACGAAGAAGATCTTTATGTCCTTACACTGGATCCTACCAAAGTCAGCCAAATCAAGTCCAATGATTTTTTATTAGTGAGACTTAAATATGATGCCACTTCTAGTAAAAAAATTGAAAAATACTTTATGGGGCAGGTCATGGTGAATAATAATGGCAAAACAATGGAAGTGAGAAAAAGTTTCAAAAACAATTCTTGTTTTGTTTTCCCATGTGTAACAGATGTTTGTAACATATTAAATAACCAGATTGTTAAGGTTTTGGACCCTCCGAATGTAACCAGAGGTCGACATTTTTTTCAGAATATGAAAACTCATATTATTTCGTAGAAAAATTGTAAACTATGAATTTTGTTTGCAATTTGGCAATAAAATTGTTCTTTTATTACTTGGTTTTGGTTTTCTAATTAATAAGTGTACATGACAAGTTAAAAAAGTCACTGTGTCAATGCACCCTACTAAGGGGGGCAGTGACACAAATGCAATTCTAAATTTTTTATTACAATTGCTTTTTCTTGTAGTTTATTGTAATGTAATAGTTTATAGCATTTTGATAACATTAGAGCATGTCTAAATTCATTTTTACAGCCATAAAGAATTCATTTTTTTTATTGAATAAAATCATTTAAAGTTTTCAGTGTCCCTGTACTCTCCATTCCCTGGTTGTAAAGTACATAAGTAGATGGTCGCTTTTCATCCAAAAGTATCAAAGAGCAACAATAAGAAAAATAGAAGAGTAGAAAGTAGAATATGAGCAATGGAAACAAAAACCAAAATAACATTGTCATAAAACACAAAAAATAAAATAGAAAATGTAGGAAAAATGCTAGATCTAATATAAAAGAAAAGATCAATGATATGCTTAATTTATTTATCCAGTCAGTTCAACTTCAACCAATCACCCTAATTAAATTAATTAGAAAATTAATTTCCTAACTCATTTTTTAGATGTTGCGATACTTATTAAAACCGTGTATTATCGTATTTCCAGTGATTTGTAACAATATCAAACATTCATTAAGGCAGATAAATGCATTAACTCAAACGTACATCTTCCTGCTCTCCTGCTGTTGATTTCTTTTCATTCTTCCGAGATAATTATCCTTGTGCAGATCCCACAAGAGGCTTGGTTTTATATAGTGCTAAATTTAGCTCAACTTCCTCTGTTATTTGGTCGATGGACTAGCTAGAATCTTACGTAATACCCTTGCAACTAACAAAGTGGAAGACCGAAATATGCATCTTCTTTTCTTGTCTTTATAAAAAGGAAACAAAGGCGGTGCAATCTACCATTCCTGATATTTTTCAAATTATTATCTAATTAAGCGCGTTTCACTGGTAAGCATTAAATTTTATTCATTAGCAAAATTGTTTAATATTGCAACCGTGTAAAAAAAATCAAAAAAGTGCATATTTTTTGCTTAAAGCAAATGAACCGTAATCTTTCGATGAAAAGAGATAGCATCTTTGGTAACCTTGAAAGTGCAACATATAAAATTGTCTAAAACGCGAACCTGAATTTATTTTAAAGCAGTTTAATAGCTTAGTTTAGTATTCGTTTCTCGTAATGAATTAAATGATGATTAAATAATAAATTTACAATAATTAAGAGCAGACAAGTCTATAAATGCTTCTATAATTATCGTTAATAGTAATAATAATATTATAGACGAACCACAAAGTCCACTGGCTCTGTATGTTGGCTAGAAGTACGTATTATAATGATAATAAATAATATACATAAATAATTAATTCTTTTTTTATGACATATATGTAGCCTTAGGAAATAGGTAATAATTATAGCAAGGACAGCGACATTATTAACTTTTTTGAAATTTTTAATTAATAAGTTTTTCAAATTAAAATGTCATTTTTTTTAATTAAAAAAGGTTCAGATTATGCAAAGAATGATAACAGAAAAATTCGCAGAATGATTACTTATTAGTTAACATTTTTGTTAGATTGGCATTATAATGTAGTGTTACTGTGTGCCACAAAATAGGTTTACAAGTTTTAAAAGTTGCATGCAAATATTTTAATGCAACCATCACTGTCGAAACAAAATTGGTTTTTAAGCGATATAAACTATCACAAAAAAAAGGTATAATAATTATGCAGGTACTACTTTTATCCGGACAGCAAAATTATAGCGGTAAAACATGTGATATTTGGTGTGTCGCTTGGTTGGTCAACTTCACGAAATAACTTTTTACACGTATCTGTTTTTCACTCCATTCACCTCCTAGTTGAATTCACTATTTTAACAATAAGCAACAAGGCAAGTTTTATAGCCGTATCTAGCGTGCTAGTATAAAATTTTGACTGCGAAGTATTTAGAAATAAATAACTTTTAAGAGGAAATTAATGGCTGTTGTCTTTCAGAATAGAATTTTATTTATTCCGTTGTCGGGGAAACTATTGAGTTTATTTGATTTATTTTTATAGAAAAAAAGCTGCTGAAACAAGAAAAATGTTGGAACAAAAACTAATCGAAGTGAAATCCGATCCAACCATCTTAAAAAAAATATGAAAGTAAATATTTTCAGAATATCTTAAACAAGATGTGAATTTTATTTTCATGGAGCCATGAGCATTAAATGTCTTACAGCTACACTTTTGTAAATAGATGACTTTAAAAGAAGTTGCAGTGAATTTGTGCCTTCTACAAGCATCGAAATCTTTACCGCCAAAAAGAAAAAAATGCTTCTATAATGGGGTGTCAAATTACTGTGCTCGTAAAATCTAATTTTCTCTGCAAGTTACTATTAAATGTAGTAGTTTAGGTAAGGAGACTTCAACGCTAAATTAGAACAGTTACCTAAATAGATGGAGGGAATTTCTTTTTATACAAATTGAAGCAATAGAAATGAGATACTTCACACTTTACGATTTTCTTCCTCAACCATTACTTGTTGAAGTAGTAGATCCTTAGTTTTCATTTTCTAGTGTTTCTTCATTTACTTTACATAACCCTCAATTGACTATTTGCATTGGGTTTTATTATTTATAAAGATAGAGTTAATTTCAATATTGAAGGATTTTAATTACTCAAAAACTTTAAAAATTTATAATAATTTATTGAATACAAGTACTCGAGATAGAAGTTCTTAAAGAACATGTGTCAGATCTTGTCTTATTGATTGTGAAAACTTCTGCTCATTATATTTTGAATATTAACAAGAAATAATATTGAGAATTTAAAGATCAAGCAAGGATATACGGAGAATGCTTTCCAGGCACGTTTTAATTTTAGTTCTCAACATAAATCGATAAACTCTTTGTCTTTCAATACGTACCTTTATCAATCGAAAAATCGCTAAAAGATTTTGACCACGTTCTCTTCTGGTATAACGATGTTGTTTGTCTAACTGATTATATGTTTTCAAAACCGCAACGGACCATGTCGTCAATGTAAAATATAAAACAGAAAGTATTGGAATGAATAATCTTCTCAGTTTTGATGTTTTGCCAGGAATTGTATTGTTGAGAAAGTGCAAATGCGTTGTTAAGCGAATAATACCAAAAAATATAAAAACAGAAAATAGTGGTAGGTTAAGATTTTTACCATAACTACTAAATTGATTTAAGGCATTTTGTTGCAATTCCATTTGAACCAGATGCTACGAAAAAGACTTAAAAAAACCCAAGAAGGCCAAAATCAATAACTAATATGTATATAAAAATAGCACAGCATTATAAGCCTTTAGTTTTTTTTTGTCATTATGTTTGTTGCTTTTTGTATGACATGGTCTAATTCTATTTTGTTTCGCTACACTTGCTGAGTACATCTTCTCCTCAAGTACTTCCAGTTATCTGTTTGTTCTTTCTCTCCTAATCTTTCTCGAGGTGCTATTGTTAAAAGTTGAAATATAACTTTCTCTTATTTCTAATTAATGTATATAAAAGATGCCTAAATAACTCAGACGTGCGACTGAATGGGGTTATTGCTAAAATAATCTACTTCTCGTATGCCTTTAACAGGAGGTTAAACAATATCGTCCTGAAGCCTAGAAGGTACATTTATTAAACGATTCTCAGTTTTTCTGTATAACAACCTATTTCTCTGAACTTATGGTATCTATTCACCAATTACAAATCATACCCACATGTAAGAAAACAAAAAATGTGAATGGAAAGTCATCGTGAATGTTACAGAAAATATTGGGTGGTAAGAATGCGTTTTATTCATTGCACTGCAATGTAATCAGTACATCTTCTAGGCTTTAGATAGGCCATCACGTATCAACGTCTAATTTGGGGTTATAAATTAATGCGATAGTCGGCTAGTAAGTACAAACCTTCGAGGTCGCTTTTGAAGTCTTGTTACTGGTAACTATTGTAGTACAAGTATAGAGCATAACATCTCAGGAAAATTACCTTTCTGGATATCATAACAAAATAGAACTTTTTCCACTTTTTCCAAAAACGAAACTAAACCGGCCTCTTTGTCAAACTTGCCATCGTACTTGGATAGATAAATGTGATCAATCTTCGTAAGAAAACGAAAAGTTGATGTACAGATGTGTCGTAACGGACACAGCATGCATAGCTGATAGTGATGGCAACGAAGCAGAGATAATAACTGACCCTTGCATGTAATTTGCGGGATTCTTATTAGGGACAAGATCTGGTGGTCCAACAGTGTTAGCTAGGTCAATATTTGTAATCATCGTAAAAAAAGGTTAGGTACACGATCGTCGGCTAGGGTTGTTGTCGGGTTTACTATTTTAAAGTTTTCTCTTGAGTGTAAGTGTTTTGCTTTTCTTAATCAAGCTCAATTGGCGATGTGGCTCTTTAGTCAAATTTTCAAGCCATTTCTTTGTTTATTCACCCTTGAATGTCCATACTGGTTTTTTATTGCGGAATTTGTACCTTGCTTTGCTGTTGCCATTTTCGATGGATATTGCTACACAGTAAATTGGTTACCTCTTCGGTACGTGTCAGTTTTTGAACTAGATTTACGATTACGATGGTGGGTTTGGTACGGTGTCAATTCTTTTCTACGGTGAGACTGATTATAGCGGCATATTTTTTGGTGAAAGTAGCTTTTCATTAGGTAGGGTGTCTGATACGATTAAACAACCAGTTTCCCAATCTATGAAGACATTTTGGGTCAGTGAATATTGATTGTGTTCAGGACGTCCATTCTCTAAAGTACGCCATATGTAAAGCGGTGGAAGCTATGTATTCCATAGACGTCTTCGATACTTATTTCTGTTTGCTATCACAGACGATATGGTGTATCCGATATCTAACAGAGTGGAAAAGGTATGTACGATCGGTTTGCAATTGCTTCTCACTTTGTGGCGTTTGAACTCAGTGGTTTGGCAGGACGATTGTCTGTACTTTCTAAAATTATTGTCGGCTACGCAGGGTGGACTATAAAAGCATGGTACATACAACTTAGAGCTGTAACAGAGCGGAAAAGGTATGTACGATCGGTTCGCGATTGCTTCCCACTTTGTGGGGTTTGAACTCAGTGTTTGGCAGGACGATTGTCTGTACTTTCTAAAATTATTGTCGGCTACGCAGGGTGGATTATAAAAGTATGGTACATACAGCTTAAGTTTTCTTTAATGGGAGGAACGCTATTTTTTCGTTATTACAACGATACGTTTTACGTTTTTACCAAACACTTTCGGCATTATTAATTTTGTTTTTGTAAAACATCGTCAAATATAACAAGCTAGCCTAGTATAATTGGTAAACATTTGGTTTTAGAAACCATGCAGTAAAAAACATCGATCTCTAATCTTTAGAAATGACTATTAAAGGATTTATTACATCATCTCTTTTATAGAGTGTGATCTAATAACAAAAAAATAATTTTATTCAATTTATTTAAATAAATAAATCCTGTTATTCCATATTCATTGCAGATTACAACAATACAACATTATGTGGGTCTATACTTAGCAATTTCGGCATTATCTAGTAGTTATTTGTGTCAAATGTTATCAGACTTTTCAATTGACCCTCGTATAGCTAAGGAGGTCTAACTGTCGTAAAACATGATGTCAAAGGGCTGCTATAGTATAGTGTCTAGACTTTTCTCACGGTTCTAATAAAAGCGAAACAGTCTTTACATTTCTAGCTTATCTCAGTTGAATTTATTAATTACACTGTCAGCTGTTTAAATGTTTAGCATTAAAAGAACAGTGTACGAACGTAACACTGTTTTATTTTACAACACAACCGTTATTAGAATGCATCCCACGTATCACCTATAAATTTATATCGGTTTTATTCTGTAAAGTGGTAACTACAGTAATCACTAATCAAATAAATACGTAGTTTCTACCATCATACGTACGAAAAGCAGGTAAGAGTCATAAATAATTTTTTAAATAAAATTATAATACCTCGAAAAGAAGACATATTATTTTATAATAATATAATGAAGACTCTTCTTACCTACGCAAATTACTATTCATCCGAATAGGAATAGATAGTTACATTGTTACAACTTGTATGCAGTTATAGGTAATAGGTTTAGGTTCACTCTTAAAAAGGAATTACAGCTTCTTAGAACATTTGAACAAGTGAGAATCGATCATCGTCTTCACGTTGTAAATATAATGAGAAGAAGACTTCCTGTTTGATTACAGAATTTATTTAAGTCTGCTTACTACAAAAGGTCAATAAGGTACAGTTCTTTTATGTTACCGTAAACCAAGACTTAAATTTCTTCGTCACTTTCTTCACTTCGTCATTCAGTATTTGTGGTTATAAGATAAAAATTTTCTTTTAAAAGATTTTGAAAGTGAACAAAACTAATGTAGATCTATTGAGTGTGAGTTGCAGTTGCACAACAAATTTGAAAAATACTAAAATGTATGACAAAAACCAAACGTACACCGCTGTACACAGAAAAAGACATATAAAAACGATTACAAATTCTACAATAGTTGACAGCCTTTTCGGTAAGATTGTTTGAAAAGGAACAGATTAAAAGGCACGGAAAATGACAGATTATTAGAAAATTAAATAACCTTGATTACTATAGGGATTAAGAATGACAACTTTAATAAATAACTGCAGTAGATTATTGAAAGAAGATTTTCAAAATAGAACTTTTTAAAAAACTGCAATTTTAACGAATCGGTTACAGTCATACAA
>VTPC01002669.1:0-11136 GCA_011009095.1 Ignelater luminosus | reverse complement strand
CAGATAAAGCTATACTTGTTTAAATTTTTAATGAAGCTTCATTAGTTAGTGAAGGAAGAGTAGAAACCAGGTCATTGATTTTACTGTAATATATTAAACGAGATATAATGTTTTAAGTTTTAATTCTAACCTTTAAATCAGGATATTTAATTAATACTTTTACATAAATCCTACATTACTAACAGGCATTAAATCACTATTTTTATAATTGTATACAACAGAAATTATAAAACATAATGTAAGTGGCATCTTTAATATTTAAAACTAATTTCCAGATCATTACTTAAAAATAAATTATTGTTAGAACAATTACACTTAGAATTGGACATGAGATATTAAATCGGAAGCTTAATGCGCTAGAGCCAAAACTCATAAATTAGATAGAACATGGTCTGCAGTGACATTTCGTATTGGAATTGGTTGGAGATTGCATTTATTATCTATGGGTCCATTTTGATTGATTGATTCAATTATGAACGTTTTGTGGTCTTGAAGATATACCACGACGAAAATAAATAACAATGAAATAACTTATTTTTAGATGTCAAATTTTGATAGATTAGTTGGTAATTATTAATTAAATATCCAAACCAATCAAAGACAAACATATTTGTATTTAAAATACATTCATAGCCACATCTGATCTAAAATATTTTTACTCATGTGGTACAACATCAAAGTAATTGAAAACTAACAGTAATAGTAAATAACGTACAGTTTCTTCTTATTGCTAATTTCACACATGGCGACACAGAGTCTTTTATAGTCTGTATCTCGAAGAATTGAGTGTGCATGGTCTATAACATCTTTTCCCATTTCTTTATTTGCAGACTTTGCTATGTTCTTCCATACACTTCTGGGGTGAACGTGTTTGTCAAGAGTATTTCTCTTTGCATATGGCCCAGAACTTTTCAATATCTTTTGGAGCACATTTAGGGGATTCTCTTGTTAGTTACAAAAATATGGAAGTTGATAACACTCTTTGAATAGTGACATGTGGCTAAGTTGGGCCAGAACAAAATTTTGTCTAATTTATGATGTTTGGTTAAAAATGGAATTAACTTTTTCCTTAAACATTCCTTAAGATAAATTTCTCTATTTAGAGTACAATCTTAAATAAAGGGTTCTGATATGTTACCACATGAATCAATAGCTTGCCAAATTAACATTTTCTTGGGAACTCCGTAGTTAGTTTGAATCTATGTTCATAATGTAATGTTTCGTAATCTAATTCTTTGTTATTAGAGGCAAGAACAAACAGATAACTGCGAGCAAATGTTTGTCTTACTACTAGACAGTTAAACATATCTCGTACCCATATATACAGAGTGATGATAAAGTTTAGAACACAATTCATAATTTGGTTATATATTTTTCTTGGAAAATCTTTGAACATGTTGACTTTATATTTCAATAAGGTATTTTCGAGCGTAAAAAGATGTTTTTTGACAGTTCATGTTCTTGAGCTATGACGTCATCATTTTTTAAAAATTACAACTTCGATTTTTTCTACAAATTTTGATAGACGTCTTCACTGGTTGGATGATGGTTAAAAACTTTTGGTACCTTACATAACAGTTTTTTTGAGAAAAACCTTATTAAGTTTAAAACATTAACATTCTTTCTCAGTAAAAATTATTACTAAAATTTGGAAATTAAAGCAACAGTATGCTGTGATAGGGATCCTAACTTTTTAGATAACATTATCTTTTCCAACGAAGGTAGTTTTTGCCTTAACGGGACAGTTAATCGTCATAACTGTAGGTATTGGGCATGAGAAAATCTCATTGAACCCAAAAGTTTTACAGCCAGCATCAAGAAAAGATTAATGCATGGGCCGGAATAATAAAAGGTTGTTTTCTAGGACCTTATTCTTCTGTCAGATATTTGGATTTTCTAAGGTTTGAATTGGTTCCAGCTTCTTTTTCCAAATAATGAAGACTCCGATTCGCTTAATCAGGACATCTGGTGTCAACAAGATAGGACACCTCCTCATTTTGAGTCAGAAGTGCCTCTGTTTCTGGATCTTACATGGTCTGGTAAATGGCTAGGACAATGAGGACCAATTGAATGGTCTGCAAGGTCACTAGATGAATGAACAGTTTACAGTAATAGATCTAACAATTTAGGAGGTTTGAAACATCAAATCTGAACAGAAATGAAATTTTTAGTTTTATATAAGTGGCTTTGAACATGGAAGGTATTGGTTTGTTCCACTTCTTGTGCAACACCCTATATAGCATGAATAGGTTTTCCAGGCATCTTCTGTTTTTTTGAACATGTCCTAGTTAGTATTAGTCTGGATAGGTTTTTGAACTTGAGTAAGAATCAAATTTCAGAAGAAAAAAAGTTTCGATGAGAACTACCAATAGGTTTAATACCTTTTGCAGTTTTTTCTTGTAAGAATATTTATACAGCTAGGTCTACAATAGCAAATCTCAAAATATTAAGAAAATGAAAGATCAGATTTGTGATGAAATCTCAATGCATCATTCCAGTAGTAGTGCCTAATACTGAACTTTATAGGTTATGGCATTACCAGGTTGACCAGAATCAACATTTTGAGATTTAATTCTATGTCCTATTAAATCAGACACTACTGAATACTACTTGCCTTTAGTTTCTTTCTTTTGTTTCTCTGAATTAGTACCTAAATGATCTAAACATAAACCTTTAAGGCGTTGCATCTCAGTTTGTTTGTTATGTAATCTGTGATAAATTTTATGTTAGAAGAAGAAGTTCTAGAACTATTTCTTTCTTCAACGTGACCGAAGAATTACAAATAGTTACCAATTTAAAATGTGCAGTATTATTAAAATGGCTATACATGTCCCAGTGATTTTCACTGTACAATTCATTTCAAAAAATTTTCTTCTGTTTCAGAATCAGAAAGTGAGAATGAAAAAACCGAAGGTAGTGACGAAGAAGAAGAAAATGAAGATGAAGAAAGCACATCTGATTCAGATGGTAGTATTGATGAAGATGATAATGAAGAAATGAATATTGAAGATGATCAACATTTTAAACATCTTGAAGATTCTGATACTTCAAATCAAATCAACAAAGGAATATGTGTTCGTCATCAATTAAGTATATGGGAAAATCTTTTAGAAGTCAGAATTCAATTTCAAAAATGTCTACTTACTGCCAACAAATTTCCACAATATTCAACCTGCAAGGAAATTAAAGATAAATGTGGAAATCAGTTTACAGATAAAGTATCTGAAAGTAAAAAAAATGTCAGCAATTTATTAGATAAATTTCTCGAGTTGCAATCATTGTTATTAAAAAAATATCCTGAAACTAAAAAATTATTATCTGGGAATACACAATTAAAAGAAGTGGAAAGCGATGAAGAAATACCAAGTGATACAGATGACGAACAAATTAATGAAGTTGATGAAAATAGTGATGAAGAGACACCTAGAAAGAAACTTAAAATTTCAGATTACAAGGCAGAAATTGAAAAAAGGCATAAACTTTATAAAGATTATCGAAATTCTGTTATACATAAATGGAATGATAAAACTAGAATTGCTCCAAGCAAATCAGGCGGATTGGTTCATTCTGTAACCAATCAAATCGAACATATTCTAAGTGACAAAGAAAAATTAATAAAACGTACACAATTAAAACGGACAGACTATGAAATTGTGGGCCAACAAAAGTCTAATGAAGATAATGAAACGTCACAAGATCAGTCAGTTGAAGTTCATGATTCTAACATATTTGATGATACTGATTTTTATCATCATCTTTTAAGAGAATTAATTGAATGTAAATCAGCCGATGTCACTGATCCTGTTCAATTAGGAAGGCAGTGGATGCAATTACAAAATCTACGAAGTAAAATGAAAAGAAAAATTGATACGAAAGCAACTAAAGGAAGAAAGATTAGATATGTTGTCCATTCAAAGTTAGTGAATTTTATGGCCCCAATTGAAGATAATAATAACAGTGCTGTGACTGATTTATGTGGGTCTTTGTTTGGAAAAAATCAAGTCTTCTAAGTGTTTTTAATTACTTTGATATTTTTCTAATTGTCGAATTAGGTATTATCCCAAAATGTAAAGCTAACATTGGATACTAAAATTGGCGTTATTCACTACAAATTTATCACAAAGGGAAGTATTTGTCATCACATTTGCTTCTTGTTTCTAGTACAAATGAATTATATGATATTGTAACTTAACTATTTTTTTGTTAATAAAAGCTTTCAGAAGGGAAGTTTTAATTCTTCTTCTTGGAACCCTTCCTTGAGCTTATCTGTGTTTTCAAGTAAAAAATAATTCTCTGGTAAATTAATTTCAAAACTGTGATGTTGCTGTCTTTTCTTTTTAAACAAATTCATCTAATAATTATTTTGGAGTATTTGTTTTGCTCTTCTTGAAAATTTAAATTCTATAGATTAAAATTGTTTGCAAACTTGAGCTGCAAGTAAAAGCTAGCCAAAGAAGCAAGTTCATATGAAGATATAGTAAAGTAAGTATTTAAAATGGTTTTTAAAGCGATAATGTTTATAAGAATGTGTTGTTATTAAGTAACAAGAAAGTGTGTAAGTGCTAAATCTAGAAAAAAATACAGTTGACCTGATTAAATCCAACTAAAAAAAGACATGTGAAAGACTTAATGTTTGATACAATCATGTAGAGGTGTGTGAAAACATTCACCTGAAAAATCTCATTAAAATGAAAGATATTTTTGTAATTCTTTAATAGGTTATACAATTTCTGGAAAACTAAATGAAGTTTATTGATTAAAAATTGAATCGATCTGTTTATGTATAATTCCCTTTTCCATAACACTTGATATTTATTCCTGTTCAAAAATTAGCTTGTAGAATTTATTTCTACTTAATATACATTGTGTTTGTTCAAATGGGGCCAAGCTATCTATCTACAATAGAGCAAAAACCTTGAATAAAAAAAAATGAATGACAAACCAGGCAATGGTGAACATGAAATTTTGGTATTGTGTTATTCCACTATGGGGTGGTAGTCAACTTTTTTTCCTCTGAAGTAGCATGATATTATTTTTGTTTTTCTACTAAATAGGGAATTTTCTCCACTTTCTGAATATGGAGAAATATCATGGTCTTACATAAACAAAATCTGGCCCTGTTTGAACAAACACACTATATACAGCCTCTTTAGTTGAAAGGCCTTGAACTGTAGCACATTTACTTATGAAAATATTTTCAACTAACCATATATCTGTATATCCACAAAACGTAATATCCCAGCTATAGCTCAGATGGAAAACAAAAGCAAAAATGTCACATTTATGATTTTAATGTAATAAATACAGTTACAACAGAAAAAAGCAAAAACTATAGGTACGTTTAACACGGTAAAAATGCATTATTGTCTAGGCATAGCATATAATTGTTTTTGTAATCGTTTTATAAGGTAACATAAGTGAAAAAGTAATATACAGTGCTTACGCCAGTTGCAGAACGCTTTAAATAAAAATATTCTTTGTGCATCTGAGGCCAGAATCCTCAGATACCTCAACCTTATTTCCCAATGGGGCATCTATTCCAATGACTCATGTTTTCTTCCCCCCCCAACCCTTTCTCTCAAAGATTCTGCGCACGGCAAGCATTCAGTTATGTCGGTAATGTAACTACAAGCTCATTTATTCCAGATAGAAGAAAGTCAAGTAAACAGTTTTAAATATTAAACATGGAAACAAAACAACAATTACATAAAAATATCAAACTACAAAACATTACAACTATCAAATTAAAAAATTTAAAAATCTAACTATCAAATTAAGTGTTTGAACTGGATTTCATGAACTTTCTTTTAACGTTTCGATGGAATTTGGTTTATTAAAATAGATTTTACTTTTAAGATAACCCCACAAAAAAAGTCGAAAGGAGTGAGATCAGGAGACCGAACTGGCCTGGAAACACTTTATTCAAATAGTCCATAACAAACACTATAATGGGGGGTGCTCCATCATGCTGGTACCACAAATTAGTATTAGGAACATCAGGATCTTCATTATCTAGATACAAGTCAACTAGAGCAGGAGCGAGATGGTCTCTCAGAAGTTGTAAATACTTTTCACCTGTTAAAGTTCTTTCAATAAAATAGGTATCTAAAATTATATTGCCGATAATGCCTACCCAAACATTCAATTTTTCGGAATATTGAGTATGGTCCTCCATCATCCAGTGTGGGTTTTGGGGTGCCCAATAGCGACAATCTTGTTTGTTAACCGCCCCGTTAAGACAAAACGTCGCTTCGTCAGAAAAGATCTTTCCATCATATTACAAAACTGAAGTCTGCGGTCCGGATTCTTCGTTTAGTTCATGAACTTAATTCACCTTGTATGGATGTCATTTATGGCTTTTTAAACACTTAACAACAGACGTTTGACTAACATTATTATTAGCAGCCAGCGCTCGAGTGGTACTGTGCTGTGTTGTTGAGGATCACACCTAACATGCCCCCTTTCAGAAAACTTTCTTTCAATCTTGCTTACCGTAGAACGTGCTATGGGAATCTGATCAGGATATGTCATGTTAAATAAATTGCACACTTCTTGCGTTGCTTATCTCCATATATAACGCACCATTTTACATTAAATTAATAGATAACAACACAATAATAAAAGGATAGAAAATTGGTTACTGTTGGCAAATTGCCAACTACAAAATTCATTGTTTTATAATATTTATTAACTGTTTATTTACCTACTTTGATGATTATTGTGTATCAGCCAAGGTTCCAATACTAAAGTTGTGTGGGAGCGAACCAACTTATTTCTCCTTGCATATTCTAGTATTACGTTATACAGGGTGGTCCAAGATTCCGCTCAAGTAAGATGATAGCTTAATGTTAGGAGATACAAGCAAATTGAGGGCAGAGAGTGATATAGTGCCTTTGGAAGCATAACCTAAAAATATTTTGAATTATACAGGGCGTTCGATTTGTTGTGACAGTATCTTACTTTATCTTTTCAAATGGAACACTCTGTATATTACTTCATTTTTGGATTTTCTATTACATTTAGATTCATTTTTATTAACCATATGTTTGGTCTAAATTGCGCCGTTTTCTAGATATTTATCGAACGTCGATACGTATTATTAAGATGGTTTGTAACGTGACAGCCCTCTTTGCTTACAAAATACACTAATTTTTCAACACCAGCGCATTCTTCATTCGTCACGTCGCTGGTGCGCCATCGTGTTGATAAATTAGTGTATTTTGTAAGCATATGATTAATAAAAATGAATCTAAATGTAATAGGAAATCCAAAAATAAAGTAATATACAGGGTGTTCCATTTGAAAAAATAAAGTAAGATACTGCCACAAACAAGTCAAACGCCTTGTATAACTCAAAATATTTTTAGGTTACGTTTCTAGAGGGACTGTATCGCTCTCTGCTTTAAATTTGTTTCTATCTCCAAACCAGTGGCGGCTCGTGACATACATAGGCGGGAGGGCGCACCCTTTTATAAATAATGTACCTTTCTTTATTGATCTGTACTAGTCATAAACCTACAATTATGTTAAACTAGATCCATCAGCAAACTTATACAAAATAGTTATATTACAAAAATGAGTGTATCATCTACTTGAAGTGGAATTCCATTCTTCTATTTTTGTTTGCACAAAAACGCTCAATCACTTTTTTGTTAAAGTCTGGAATATCTTTCACTAATCGTTTTTCTATAGACAGCATTGCATTCTTCTCCCATTGTTCTTTAAATAAGATTTGTTTCGTTGGTTTGGCAGAATAAGAAAACACAAGCAGGTTGGGGTTAATATATTTATTTATTAACGAATATAATAGTGAATCTTTTGGAATATACAGCTTAATACGTTGCGTTATGCTGCTTGTACGGTGTCTTTAACTAAACTAACTTGACCTGAATGGTCACACATGTTAAAACTTAAAACTAAACCCAAAACTGACCCTTAAATGCCATTGTTCTATTTTGGTCCTTCCGAGAACTACTAACTAACATATGCTTTAACACTACTCGTGGTTTTTGTGAGTCTTATATTCTCCTAATTCCGAGAATTCTTTACACCCATTCTGTTTCTTAAAAATGTTTTAATTAATTTTAATGTGGAAAAACATCTCTCGGTTTCAGATGTTGTCATCGGCATAGTAATTAAAATCCTAAGAACTTTTGCTACTTCTTTAAAAGCTGTTGAGTCCAATCCAAAGGAAAAAAGAAATTTTAAAATATTCAAACATCTCGATAAGCTATCGTTTCCTATAATTTCTGGTCTCGAATAAAAAATGCCAAGTTCGGTTTTTAAATTATGTTGATCGACCATTGGGAATGCTTTGCAGAATTCCTCAATATCTTGTAAAGGTAGTTGCTTTTTGTATTGTATAGTAAATGCAGTGCGGGTTTTACAGTTCGGCTGTACTTGTACTATATCGAGATTAGGAACGGGACGATCGTTGTTCTTCAATTCGATTTTTTCTTGTAAAGACAAAGAAGAAAATACAAGTTTTTTCAAGTTACCACTTTTATTTAAAATTTTTAATATAAATGATGAATGCAATAACAAGTGAAATAATTCAAAAACTTTTGTAATTTAACGCTTCAATACATAATATAATAACTAAGCATCGCACCTTGTATGTGGGGGCTGAAGGATCTGAGCCCCTAGCCAGCCCTAAGCGTCTTAAGTTAAAGCGAGTTGGTCGGCCGTGTGTAACCACTCGTTCCCATGGTAACGACACGTATAAACGTCACGTGCTCAAGCGATCGGCGGGGCTGCAAATTCTCAGCCCAAACGACGATCCGGATTAGCATGCAAAAGTATATTTTGCTATATTTTGTACTTTTTATTTTTTATGTTCAGATTTAATACTAAAAGTATTAATATGCATCAATTTTATAACAATAATAAATACTGTTATATGTTCACTTGCTTTTGGAAAATTCCTCGGGGGGGGGGCGCCCCCGAGCCCTCCCTCACGAGCCGCTACTGCTCCTAACATAAAGCTATCATCTTACTAGAGCGGAATTTTGGACCACTCTGTATATGACATTCCCGACTTGTTCTAAGATAATTCCTGGTGACCATTTCCAACTGTTATTATCATATATTTTTGCGCATACCACATCTCCTTTATGAAATGTTCTGTGTTTTGCTCCATGTTATTTATTTAATTGAAGATTTTGTCTATTATTCAGTTGGAAATATCAAATCTAGAGTTGTTCTAACTTTTCGACCGAGCATGATTTTAGCAGGTGATCTTTCTTCAATATCTTTGTTAGATGTGTAGCGATATGTTGTTAAGAATGTATCTAAAGCTGTCTCTAATCCCTCTCCGTTGTGGATTTTGGTCATACCTTGTTTAAATATATCAACGAAGATCTCGGCGTGGCCATTTGATTGAGGGTGATAAGGTGGTGACTTATAATGTTCGATTCCATTCTTCTCACAAAATTCTTGTAATATGTGACTAGTGAATTGTGTTCCATTGTCAGTCACAATAATTTTAGGTAGACGAAATCGTGAACAAGTTCCTCTAAGAAATTTTAATGTCTCAGCTGACGTGACTGAATTGGTCATGAAAACTTCTGGCCATTTACTTTTTGCACCCACTATGACTAAAAAATAATGATTATGGAATGGACCAGCATAGTCTAGGTGGATTTTATCCCAAGGATTTTCAGCAATTGGCCAGGAATGCAACAATGTTTTTACCGGAGATTTTCTTACCATAACACATTTCTCACATTCCTTAACGAAATCCTCTATGTCGTCATTTACGTGCGGCCAATATACATAACTTCTTGCGATTGACTTCTTTCTTTCGATGCTTGTATGACCTTTGTGAAGTTCTTTAAGGAGTCTTCTTTGTAATGTATTAGGAATTACAACTCGTTCTCCAAACATTAAATGTTTAACAACGTAAAGTGAGTCTTTCCTATTGAAAAATGGACGAATTTCATCAGTTATTTCTTTTTTATTTGTTGGCCATCCATTATTTAAACATTTCATAATTTCTTGAATTAATTTATTGTTTTTAGTTTCTTGTTGAATTAACTTGAATGTAACTGGCAAGGGATAAATTGATTCATTTTGTACCTGATCAATTGATGCTTCGAGACAAATAACTGCTACGATAAATTCATCAGGTGGAATGCTGGAATTTATTAATCGTGATAAAATATCAGCATAGCCAAAAGAATTTGTTGATACATAACGGATATCAAAATCATAAAGTAGTAATGTACATGCCCGTCTTTGTAAACGATTGGCAGTATATACCGGGATACCTTTCTTATTCCCAAATATTTGTAGCAGCGGCTTATGATCTGTTTCCAAAGTAAACTTCCTACCAAATAACATTTTGTGAAATTTTGTAACTGCATATATCAAACCCGATGCTTCTTTCTCTATTAGGCTGTAATGTTGCTCTGTAGTTGTGAGCGTTCTAGCAGCCTGGTAAATTGCTTTTCTATTACCGTCTTTAAATTCATGAAACATTACTGCACCGATACCTGTGTTACATGTATCCTCAGCCACAACAATTGGTAATGCTAATGATGGATCATAGTGCGGTAAGAGTAAATTGCTTTGTAACACTTCTTTAATTTTGTTGAACGACTCTTGGCAAGCTGACGACCAGTTCCATTTGAAATTTTTATGTAATAGTTGGTCTAAGGGACTTCTTATTTGTTGCAGCTGACGTACAAATTTCCCATAATAATTTACAGCTCCCACAAATGCTCTGAGTTCAGTAACGTTTGATGGTTTTGGCATTTCCTTTACACACTGAATCTTTTCAGGATCAGATTGTAGACCTTTTCTACTAATTATATGGCCCAGAAGTTTTACCTGCTCCATAAAGAATTCACATTTTTCAGATTTCAATACGAATCCATAATCTGCAATGCGTCGTAGTAATATTGTTAAATGCTGGATGTGCTCTTCCTGAGTTTCGCTGGCGATTATCAAATCATCCAAGTAACCACTTACAAAAGGAAGGTCAGCAATCATTGCATCGATAATTTGTTGAAATGCCCCTGGTGCCGTTTTTGCCCCAAATGGTAGACGTTTGAATATGAATCCACAATGTGTGTTGATAGTTAAAAGTTTTTGTGAATCTTCATTTACTGCCAATTGAAAATATCCTGAAAAGTC
>VTPC01002668.1:0-29896 GCA_011009095.1 Ignelater luminosus | reverse complement strand
ATGTAAACTAGATCTAGTTCTTTATAGAGCATGTTTTATTTTCGACTATTAGGGTTTACTGCTGTGACATTTTATTTGTGAAGTAATAGCACAGAATTAATTATTTATTATCAATGTATCCCACTTAGTACTCTTGTGTAAATACACAGCATTTACAAATGGGGTTAAAGTTTTAACAATCTTTAACAATCTTCAAAGAAAAATTCAAGTATTTAGACGAAAATTTCGCGACTGATTCTTAATTCTCAGTACTTTTTTCTTCATTAATAATACCACCAAACCTATACAACTTCTGTTATATATTTTTTTCGCAGGCGATTATGAAGTAATTTATGAATAGACTCTACAGTAACTTTGGCAAATACACCTTATTATCAAAGACTGACAGTTGACAGTTTTGAAAATCCTGTATTTTGACATAATTCTTTCTGTGCTGTCAGAAAATGCTAACCTAACCTTCTGAGTAGAGTTGACCATTGAAAGGACCTTACGAATAAGCGCCGATTTTGGAACTCATTAAAATCCGTATGGTCGGTAGACGATATTTTTGTATGTACTATGCATAGTATAGATGTTTGTGTATGACTTATCTGGTTTTTAAAGTTTTGCGTCCACCTAACCTAGTGACATGATGACAAACAAGTGACATTTCATTATGTCAGTATTGAAGGTGGGGCTTACAATCTATACGGTAAGCGCAACATAACGGAAACGTATTTTCTTGTTATAGATTAATTAGAATAGCGACGAGATGTTTAAAAATATAACATAAGGAAACGACATTGACAGTGTCCGTTTATAAAGATAAACAAATTACTAGGAATACATTTAGTTGTAAACTCGAAAACCAATACCAATTTGAGATTAGAATACAAATTCCTAATATACCACGCCATTGAAATTGAAAGATTATTTGAGGTTGTAATTGACAGTAATTGTAGGAAACATGACAAAATAATTTCTTATTTACCAAGAGTACTAAAATAACTACTGTCAGATATTTCTATTTGTCATCAATTGTCATATTCATAGGCTAGGTAAGTTGTCACATTTTCAAATTAAAATTAAAGTAATAATTTTCTTTATTAATGGTGTACTCGAGAAATAAATTATTAACAACAAATTAATGCACGTAAACTAAAGTGAATACAGAACAATTTTTAAAGACATTTTGACAGAAACTGTAAAATGAGAGGTTAAGCTTTTCACAGTGCTACTAATGAATAAAAACAAAATGCCTAATGACTTTCTCACCTACAATTTTATAACCCGACTGGAAACATAGGGCTACGTTCCATACGAAGCTGTAATTTATAATACCTGTTGACAGAAATTTAAATTCAAATAAGAAAATTACCTTTTCTGGTAGAAACTGCTTACAATATTGATAAGAATATTTAGTTTTTGCAAGTTGGCTGAACTAATTATTATTGTATCTTGACACTTATAAAAAATTAATGTTTCTTATTAATTCCAAATGTGTTATAGCATTATTACTTCTGTTTATAATTAAAAAGTTTATATATCAGGTCATGCCGCCCAGACGTGAAAAGTGAACTGATTAATTTGAAAATTTCAGATAAAAAAAAAGTTTGTTGTGTTTCTGTCTTAACCTCAATGTTTTCGTCGTGTTTGTTGTGCTCCAGTTTTCGTTTATTGTAATCAATAATAATAACAATGTCTACAACTAACACTGTTAATGCTGTTTCAATATTAACAGCAATAAATTTCAATAATTGGAAATTTAGGATTTTATCAATTTTAAAGAGAGATCAGTGCGCCGATGTAATCGATAATGTAGTTCCCACAGACCCGGATAAAGAGAAAGAATATTAGGTAAAAGACGCCAAAGCACAAGCAATTATAATTCAAGGAATTACAGATAAACATCTAGATATAATTAAAGATTGTGACACTGCAAAAACTCAATTAGATGCATTAAAAGCTGTTTTTGTGAGAAGTAGTTCTTTCACAAAATTAACATTATGGCGTAAACTTTTCAATTTAAAATCAAAAGGAACTGATAGATTGGAAGATCACTTTGTGAAATTTGATACCATTATAAGAGATCTCCAAGATCTCGGCTCATCAACTGATGAAACCGATCGTGTCTGTCACCTCTTATTATCGTTACCACCGCAGTATGACACTGTGATAACTGCAATTGAAACACTAACTGATGTTAAAATGGACTTCCTCAAAGCTAGATTGTTGGATGAAGAACTAAAATTAAAAGATAAAAATACTAATACTATTAAAGATCATTCTGAAGTAAGTTTTAAAGGTTCAAATAATAATTATACATATTTTCCGCGTGGTGATAGATCTCAGTATAATTACCAGAATAATTTTCGAGGACGTGGAAGGGGAAGAGTACGCAGTAGAGGCAATTTTTCACGTTATCCTGCTAAGCCTCAGGCTATCTTGGCAAATGAAAATAATATTTTGCTATATGCTGCTAATGCATGCAATCAATCAAAATTACCTCAGAATGCCTTGGTTCTTGATTCAGGGGCAAGTAACCATTTTTTGAAAGAAGAATTACTGTCATATATGAAAAATGTAATTAAACTAGAAAACAAGCTGAATATTAACTTGGCAGATGGAAAAGTTATTACTGCATCCTTAAAAGGAGACCTGGTAGTAAATTGTCAGGGTAAAATATTAACAATAGAAGCTCTTATTGTTCCAAATATTAAGCACAATTTACTTTCTGCTTCAAAAATTGCTTCTAGAGGTTTGAAAGTTGTAATAAGAGAAAATGATGCTGTTATATGTGGTCAAGGTTTTAAATTAGTCTGCAAAAAATTTAATGGCGTGTATATTCTTCAAGTTGATAATTTTAAGAACGAGAATTATTGTAATGTGACAATCGAAAGTGGCGAGCTGTGGCACAAGAGACTTGGTCATCTTGGGAAGGATGGACTTGTACAATTGGGTCTGCCCTATTCTGAAAAAGTGTGTACATCCTGCATAGAAGGCAAAGCTTGCAGATTACCCTTTTATAAGCAAGAAAAGAGTTCACAGTGCATAGGGGACTTGATTCACTCTGATATAAGCGGTCCCGTGACTCCTTCAACTTTATATGGTGAAAGATATTTCCAGGTAATCTTGGACGACTATTCTCATTTTGTAATAGTTAAATTATTAAGGAATAAGTCAGAAGCAGCTGACAACTTAATTTCATATATTCGTACAATGCAGACACAATTTGGTATTACTCCTAAGAGGGCGAGAATGGACAATGGAAGGGAATTTGTGTGTAAATATTTCCAAGACTTTGCTGATAAGAATGGTATACAGTTAGAATATGCAATTAGCCACTCCCCTCAGATGAACGGCAAGGTTGAACGCCTAAACCGGACTTTGTTAGACAAATTACGTGCTAAAATCATTGATTCAGGAATACCAAAGTATCTATGGAGTGAAGCATTAAAGTGCACCGCCTATGAATTAAACAGATCCCCCACTTCAACTTTAAATCGCGGGAAAATTCCTTCAAATTTATGGAATGGTAGAAATAATTTGAATAAATTACGAGTTTTTGGTTGCCGTGCCTGGCATACGATCATTCCCAAGGAAAGTAAACTAAATCCCAGGGCAGTTCGTGCAGTAATGGTAGGGTACTGCGGAGGTGGATATCGGCTATGGCTTCCGGGAGAGAAGAAAGTTATTAGATCTCGAGACGTAAGGTTTAATGAAACTGTTATGGAATACTATGCAAAAAAAAGCCAATGAAAAACGGGTAAACGAGCCAGAAGTAAGGTTTTTAGTCCCTCCAATTTATGATCCTCCTGAAATTACAAATGAAGAACCAGAAAGAACTGAGGAAGAAGAACAGGAAGTTAATGAAAAAAATGTTGTTGAAAACAATAATGAAAAAATTGAAAATGATGAAAGTAGTAGTAGTGAAAGTGAAAAAGAAGGGAGACCAATAAGAGAAATAAAGCAGCCTGGTTACCTTAAAGATTACGAACTTTTTACAGTATATTGTTTTCTCACTGCCTCAGAAGAAGATGTGCCAAATTCACATGAAGAGGCCTGTAAATCAGAAGAATGGAGAGAAGCGATTCAAAAGGAGTTGGATTCTCATAAGAAGTTAGGTACGTGGAATCCTTCAGATTTGCCCCCCGGCAAAACAGCAATTGATACTCGCTGGGTATTTAAGATAAAAGAAGATGGTTTGAAGAAAGCCAGACTATTGGCAAGAGGGTTCCAGGTTCCGAATGAACCATATGAATTTTTGTATGCACCTGTATGCAGAATACCTACAGTTAGACTATTGATCTCAACGGCAGTCCAACATGATTGGAAATTGAAACAAGTAGACGTGCCAACGGCTTTTTTAAATGGCGATCCAGACACTGAAGTGTACATAAAAGTACCAAAGGGTTTAGTACGTGAGTCAAAAGTTTTAAGACTGGATCGTTCATTGTATGGACTCCGAAATTCTCCGAAGTGCTGGAATGAAAAATTCTCAAAAGAAATAAACAAGCTTGGATTCAAACGATCAATGTATGATTATTGTCTCTATTTTAAAAAGAATGTTTATTTAGTTTTGTTTGTGGACGATGCTATGATAATAGGGGATGATTGTGAAGTTATTGAACTGCTAAATAATTTACAAAAAATATTTAAAATGAAGAATCTCGGGGAACCGAAATCGTTTATTGGTATGCAGATTGATCATACTTCAGATGGAATATTTTTGTCTCAGTCTAATATGATAAATCGATTGCTTAAGGAATTTAGAATGGAAAATTGCAAAACCGTTTCAACTCCAATGGAAGCAAATTTTAGAACAAAAGATGCTCCGATAAAGACAGAAATTCCTTATAGAAAGCTAATATGTAGTCTGATGTACTTATCTGTGACTACAAGACCAGACATAGCATTTGCTACATCACTGTTAAGTCGCTACTTAGATACTCCTACTGAAGAGACATGGAAAGCTGGTAAACGCATTCTTCGCTATTTAAATACAACCAAGACTTTTGGACTTACGTTTACCAAAGGCAATCCCGTTCTAGAAGACATGTGTGATGCAGATTGGGCCGGAGACAGAGCTACAAGGAAGAGTGTTAGTGGTTTCGTCTGCTATCATGCTGGCAATCCAATCGCCTGGCATTCAGAAAAGCAAACCTGTGTCGCATTATCATCTATGGAAGCAGAATATATTGCGGCAGGCTTAGCGGCTCAAGAATTGGTTAATCTACGTGGAGTGCTCTCAGAATTAAATAATGAAACAAGTGAAAGTGTAGTGCTAAAAATAGATAATGGTAGTGCAATTTCGCTAATGCATACATTTTCAAATAGCAAACGTGGTAAACATATTGAAATCAAACATCATTTTATAAAAGATTTGTGTCAGAATAAAATTCTAAATGTCAAATATGTAAATTCTAATGAAAACACAGCAGATATTTTTACAAAATTTTTATGTAAAGAAAATTTTGAAAAATTTAGAAATAATTTATTATCTGCTAGTAAAGCTCAGTAAATCTTTTCTTGATTGATACATAATGTGTATACCTACTTATTTTTGTTTTTGTATTTTCTGATTATGAAGTTTATATATCAAATATTGGGCACAACATTACATAGTTTGAGAAAAATAATACTGAAATCTCCATAAATACTAACGATGAATTTGCGTGAACACCATGCAAGAGTACACCTTATTAATATAAACAATAAGTGGGCGTTCTTTTGTAAGCCATCAGAAAAACGTCTCTGAAAAGGGCCAGTTTATAAGCACGGGGATCTAGAATTTTTTTAGCAATATATTGCAAGTCTAAGAATTCGCCTTTTTCAATGCAAAGTGGAAGGACTATCCCATAATACAAGGTGAGAACTAAATGGGCATTTTTTCAGACCGCCAGGAATAGGCCTTCAACACGTGCTACTTCTCAGAAATATAAACGCTTGGGGCTAAAACGGTTTTAGCTAAATATTGCATGTGCAAGAGCACGCTCTTCTAAAATGTGCCAGAAGACAAGTCGGTTAACTATCCTATAATATAAAGCAAGAACTAAATGGGCTATTTATAACTAGAAGCAATTTAGGAAAATGGCTGCAAGAGATACCTAACACAGCTACGCAGCGCAAACTTTTTGGATTACTCGATCTTGATCACGCTACACATGCAGATCTAATTGGTCATGTTTGATTACATTACAAACTGAAAATGTGGAATTTAGACAATAGAACTTTGCAAAATGCCCTCGCAATGTTCCTTATCCTTCTACATCACGCTTGTGACGTTATTTTAAATGATAGTGAAAATTATGTGCAGATGTACTTTTTTCGTGAATTCAATGGATCTTTGGGTGTATTTTAAGCATTAAATTTAACAATTCATTTGCGTATTTGCATTTCATTCAAATTCATTATTTTATTTTATCTTAAAATGTGTTCAATAAATTGTTTTATGTTTCCTTTATAGTTGATGACATCATTTTCTTTTGATGTGAGAAAGTTTTATTGAGGCTTTATTTATGAAATTTAATTTGCAATTTTTATTAATAAAACGTGCTTCACTCTAACTTGAGATTGTTTATATGTTTCTGGTGTATTTTGATTTCATTATCGTTTCGCGGAATAATTTATTTACATTTAGGCGTGATCTGCTGGAAGGAATGCTGAAATATGTTTTATAAAAGATCGAATTAAATAAGAATAATTACGCTTGGTAATTTTCCATTTTTAATGTATCATTTTTTGTTTCGTTTCCTGGTACAGTATATAACCAGCTTTTTTTATTGTTTCAAATTTGTCATGTGCAAAATTATTCTCATTTTCTAGTGAGAGTCGGACTTGGTTTTTCGACCAACTTGGTTGTTCTCTTCGGGAGACAGCGATGTGGTTTATGGTTACCTTTGTTAGGTTTTGGGACAGATGTTTTATTACAACATTTATCGGCTGCGAATTCACCTTTTTTTGTGGTGGCCGCGTTGCTTTTTTGGTGAACTCTAAGAGATGGGCTCGAATATGGTTGAATAAACCGCTAATTTTCGCGGATCTGGTCCAAAATTCGCAGGCTAAGGGATTAAATTCAAATTATGGTATGGAAGGTGAAGAGAATTCACCCTACTCTGTCTTCTATTTGAAGGATCGCGTAAAGTAACCATCTGTGTGCCCATAACTCCAATATTCTTTTGTGATTATCGTTTCGGCAGTTTCCTTAAAAACTGTTGTTACAAATTAATTTCTTCAGGTTAAAGAAACAATGCCGTGAACACTATTTAGTTTGTGTTTGTTACGGATTTGTGTCGAAAGACGCTTGAATTTTTCGAAACATACTCTCTTTTGTTATTTTTTGTTGTGTTTTTACGATATGTTACTACCCCTTGATTTATTTGTTTTAAACACATTTTTATTTCTTGCTTTTGAGAATAATAAATTATAGTAAAGTTCAGCTGTTTTACTTTATTGGAAAATAGAGTGTAAAAAGGTTCATTATATATAATTGTGTTGTGTGATCCATTAATGTAAGTTGTCAGATAAATCACCAGAGGACCAGTAAAATTTCTAATATTTAGTATTTTGTCTAATTTGTATCGTTTTGGTAAGTGAAAGGGAGTAATAATTTGATTTCTTTGTTAAGATTTCAAGTGTCCAAATTAAAGAATTCAAAGCGTTAAGTTTTATTGTAAAATTATCTTTAATTACTAAAGTGTTCATTGCAAATGTTTTATTATGTTATCTGTATACAGGGTGATATTTTATAGAGCCACTTGTATACAGGGTTTTGTTTCGTAAGGGACCCATATACAGAGTGTTGATTCATGAGAAGCTGCGTGGACTGGCCGTAGATTCCCTGTGATCTTTTGAACTTGTCAATAGTTTTTGGTTGTGTAAGCTTTCTTTTTCTTTTCGTTAAGGTAAGTTTAGCTAGGACCGCCCCGTATTTGACTTGAGCTATGGGCTTGAACACCTTCCGACATCCGTAACAGGCATTATGCTTCTTTTTCGACTTTTTCCCGTTACACGCTCTATCACAGATACTAATTCCTCATCTGTTTTCTACAACCCAGCAAACTGTTTCCGACGCAGCAATCGAAAAGCATTGTATCCAAGTAGTATTTTTGATATTCTTCTAGAAAGGATATCGCAGATTGATTGATTAATTAAAATTAAATTAAAAATTAAAATGAATGGTTATAACTAAAAAATTACTTAGACCTCTAAAGTCTCAAAGAAGTCATTTTGTTTATTGCAGTATGAACTCAATTGCCTCCTCCTTAACGCTTCATATGCGTTCTCATCTCATGCTCAAGAATTCTAAAGCGCTACTGGCAAAGAAGTTGTGGATAAAACCGGCACGTTAAAGTATGCGCAAAGTACCACGAAGTACCGTAGCTAGAGCTTCCTATTATTGTCATATCATAAATATAAATACGAATACGGCCATCTTGTTTGTCAACAATTGAAACCTCGGTATATTAAATCAGAACAAAATTACATCATTAGATCTGAGTTCTAGTAAAAACAGGAAATATGTAAAAATTAACTTTGAAGGGTCTTGTTTTGTTACTAAAAGCTCTACCATATTGAGCAGTTTTCTGAACCAGTTGGTACCGATTCATAAAAAATATCTGATGTCAACCGGTTCTAAGTCCTCCATGACATTGGTATGGCCAAGATTCGTTTTTTCTAGTAACTACTTTTAACCTAGTAGTTTCTTTTCTTCCTAATGCTATTACCTAAGGTTGATGTCACCAATAAAGCTAAAAAGGCTATTCCTTAATTTTTGGCGTTTTGTAGGAGCCACAATTATTTTCAAACTATTGTTTCTCTGTAGCAACTACTATTAACAGATTGGGTCGTATAAAGAGTCACATCTAATCCTCTTATTCACTTGCTCTACAAATTAAAATTTGTGAATCACCACGTGTGTAAAAACTGAAACAATGACAAGATACTTTGAGGAATAGAAATTACACACTAAAGATGACTAAGAATTTTGTTGAGGAAATAGAGCGCGAGCTGATCTTTTTATAACATTTAATCAAAAGTTAAGAGTTTTGCTTATCTTCCTAATGTTTTATATAGTAATATTAATTAGGAAATCAGAAATCAGGCCCTATGACCGATATATTAGAGAACTAAGAGTTTGTTACCGAAAAAGGCTTGCTGCTAAAAGAATTAATTATGTAGACGTTTCTACCAATCGTCACGTTTAAATCGGATCATCTCACTGAAGAATAAGTAGCCAGCACCCCTCTGATATGTTTCTGATTATTATTTAGTTTTTCAAAACACAAACACTTTTAGATATTCTATAAAAAACTTTAACAGCTTTAACCGTCTTTAACGTTAACTAGTTTCAAAATATGGACAATGCCAGAAGCGAAACTCTTCTGATGAAAATGGATGTTGATGATAACTTTAGGGTTGCTTTCTGGCTTTCAAGAGGAAACCGGAAAACACTGCAATAGTCATGCTCCTTCTTATCCAAGGACATTGGTTTGTTGATATGATGATAAGCCCTCACATCTGGTAGCGATGTTTGCGTCGTGAAGTAGGTAATATGGTTACAGTAGTAACATAGAGAACGTGGTACCGGTGTTTGTATACATTCTGGATGTGTGGTGTATAAATGGTCTTTGTCACGTTGTTGTGTTGGCCTAGCACAAATAATGACTCATTGTAGAACAACGCCACCATATACTCTCTCTGATATCGACTGACTCGATTGCGCGCATTAAGAGAGAAGGGTAGTTTCAAAATTCAGCTCTTTTCCAAGGTCTGTCTGCAGTTTGATGTCTGTGACACCTTCAGCACAGGTCAGAAATGTCGTGCAGCTGGACGCCACCTTGATTTCTAACACAGACGACAGGATCATGGAGAGAGAGGAAAGTACGGAAATACAAATGGATCACTGCCCATACCTTTACATTGCCGCATACTACACTAGATTAAGAAGAAAGATTGATTTGGTTTGATGCTATGGCTGGTTAAAGGCTTTATCTGAAGCCAAATGGGTATATTCAGGCATGTAACCTAAATATCATATGCGCAAAAAAGAGTGAGGCAGATAAGACCCGGTTTTTAAGACTTCAAGAAGAAATTGTACAGCTAGTTACAGGAATAGAATGGATTTATTTGGAAATTAGGGTTAACTTAAGGCGAACAATATTCTAGAGATATGGTCGAAATAAAAAATGCAAACAAAATTGTAACTTTGGAGTTTGGTGCATAGGGGTCTTGATGAGATGACAGGTTCGAAAAGGCTGTTAGAACATTCAAAGAAGATGATTAAACTATCTCCTTTTTAACTGACACACTTGAGGCTGGTGGTACTCCTACAAGACGACATGTAATGGAGGTCGCAGGTCGGCCGCTTGACCTGGCAGTCGCAGGCAAATGAAACTTAGAGAATGTAAGAGTTTTGCTAGGAAATGCATTTAGTGGTCTTTTCAAATGGCAAATCTTGGCACAAGTTCGTGAATGAAAGACAAATATTCCTTGATAAATGACGTCACGTCATTGCCAAAAACGCGACTGACGTTTTAATTTATGCAGAAAAACAATAAAAAGCGGAGAAAAAACTTTGGGCTGCAAGATAATTGGCTGTCTGAAGAAGTTAGCAAAACGTTTGCTCTTGGTGAATATCAGGTTCCAGTATGGAGGACTAACATCACTAAACTACTGACGATGCCTCTTGGGAGCAAAGCAGTCGATGGATCGTTAGAAAGTTTTCATTATAAAGGATGCAAGAGATTTAATGTCCATCTGCATCAAAGATTGGAACAGTGAAAAGGTAAAGATTAATGAGAGAATGTGCAGGTGGCGGCAAGTGATAGAATCAAAAAGATTATCTGAAAAGAAGGGTACTGAAACAAATAAGAATGCTTTAAACCTGTGTGCTTACAAAAGATGCAGCAGCAATCATGGTAACATAACATTAGACAACTGTCGGGTCGAATATACCAACCAAAGAAACGCGTAAAGCGCCGAAAGAAAAAGCAGCAAAATCAAAATAATCTTTTGTCAGAGTTCAGAGCTTTTTCTTTGTAAAGTGCAAAAAACCATAGACATTAAAGTATAAGACTCCAAGACAGCTAATGTGTTGCTGTGATTACAATGCAAACGAAAGCTGGTAAATGTCTTGCAATTTTGGTTTGGTCAATATTCAAAACCAATCAAGACTGTATGAACCTTTCATATTAGCTGCGATAGAAAAAAGAAATAATGTTGTAACGCCAAGAAAAACACGTTGCTGTTAAAATTCTTTAATAAATAAATTGAAATAAAACTAAAACTAGCTCATACAAGAATGAGACGTAATTATTAGTACTACATCCTGATGTGGCTTTAATAGAAGATCTAGTTTTGATATTATATTTTGTGTTATTTTCAACGAGTTGAACTTCTTTCACATATGTTGAAATAAAATCCAAATGTTTATAAAGAGATTCGAATATCATAAAACTCGTTAAGTTAGTTGGAGATAAAACTATTCCATATTGCACAGGAACTGCTTTACCATGATGTGGTCTGTTACAGAAATATGGACCACCTGAACCACCTTCAAATGCAAGCTTTGAGTAGAACTGAGTATCAGATGTTTTTTGCAGTATGTCCCTTTCTTGCGATAACTGTATTTCCGTTGCTGCATATATTATATATTCGGTTCTATTTACACGATCTATACCAACTACTACGCCTATTCTGCATTCATTTAGCATTGAATAGGAATCTTGTGCTGGTAGAAATATTTTATCAACATATTTACTTTGTTTAAAACCTTTCTTAAGCATAGCAACAGCAATGTTGTTTGATGATATCAACTGTTTTTCTTTATACTGTTTATTTTGTAAATATAATGGGTGAATATGAATTTCTTTAATAACGTCTGATTTAGAAAATCTACCATATCTTAGTTTGGGGCCCATAAAAACTAAACCCAATTCATCTGCTTGTATTTGTTTTCTAGTTTTCTCACGTTTTGGAAAGCAAAGTGCTGCAGTAAGTATCCATTTCCAGTGAATTAAAGTAGCACTGCACTTTAGGGATATTTCTTTTCTATAATATTATAAAGAAGCATATTATATTTTAGATCAAAGATAAATAAAAGGATACTCACTGGTTTTCTATGTATATTAGATCAAGTTGAACAAAAAATGGAAACTGTCCTTTTTTAGCTGGAACGGCCCCAGAAATATTCTTAGAATTAGCGAAGCATCTATTACTTGTTAGAAGAAATATAAAAAATAAGCAAAATAGTTTCTCCATGTCAAAATTCCTGTAAGAAAAAATTTAAAAAATAAAAAATTTTGTTAATATTTTGCCAGATGTTTTTTCACAGCAGTCTTGTTATCCTGAAACTTCATTATAATGTAACTATTGGTTGCAATTCCAAACGTAATTTACTTTAGTCTGAAGTACTTGAACTCTTAAAAGACTGAAGTTTCTTCATTTCTTGGGTGTACACTCTGCAACAAAATTAGAATTATTTTAACATTACACTAAAGCAAGTTATTATATAGTTTGTGAAGTAGCATGCATGATTGTTACCTAAACTGAAATCATTAGAACTACTAAAACATAATTATTTCGGTTGTATCGACGGCACACAACAAAGGGCCGTTTTGGAAATCTTCCTAAATAGCCGACAGAGTGAAGAGAAGTAAAAAAGTAGTTAGTAACTATCATAGAAGATTCTGAAAACTAGCAGAAAAAGAACTCTGGTGGCAGAACAAGGGCAATAAGCGATCTTGACAGAAAAACGATTTTTAGAGTGGCATCAATTTTAGCGCTAAGAGGAGACAAATTGCAACCGCAGCCGGTGTTAAGAGCAACATATGAAAAGTTGCTAAAAAAAAGCCGTCACTAACAGATAAACATTAACAAACTCAATTGCAGTTTCCCCAAAAGCATATTTCTTGGAAGAAAAAATGAAAGAAAGTTATTTTGTCTTAATATTTTGGATCGATGACAAAAAAAGCTTTTTGAATTTTGTTTAATTATAACTATGTCCAGAAAGTAAGTTCATTTTCTATTTCCCGCCGTTGCAGCGATGCGATCGCAGTTCCGCGCATGCGCGGCAATGACCTTGTATCGTTACTAAGCGATTGACGCCATTTTGAGTTAGTTGAGGTGTATGGACAGAATGTAATAAGTTATTCTATAGTTGTGAGATGGGTAAAAAGATTCAACAATGGCCGTGTAAACGTGCACGATGAAGGAAGAAGTGGACGTCCATCATTGGTTAATGATGAACTTGTTCATGCAGTGAATGAAAAAATTAGAGGAAACCGTAAGTTTACGATTTCTCTTTTTTCTATGGAATTTCCCCTAATTTCACGATCCCTTCTTCATGAAATTGTTCATGACAAACTGGGATATCGAAAGCTTTGTGCACGCTTGGTACCGAAAACTCTTACCGAGGATCACAAGGAAAAACGACTAGGTGCTGCTCTTGAATTTTTGACTCGTTATCACAATGACGGGGACCATTTCCTTAACAGTATAGTGACTGGGGACGAGACTTGGGTAGCCTATGAGACACATGAGACAAAACGGCAATCGATGGAATGGAGGCACACATCGTCACCAGCAAAGACAACATCGAAGCCGAATTTGACAACCCGGAAAATCATGTGCACAGTGTTTTGGGACAGATGTGGTGTTCTTTTAGTGGACTTTCTACCACGGGGCGAAACAATTACCGCTATTGCTTACTGTGATACGCTAAGGAAACTGCGTCGTGCAATTCAGAATAAGCGCCGTGGAAAGCTCACTAGCGGCATTTTGTTGATTCATGACAATGCTCGCCCCCACACTGCAAACCTTACACAGCAACTTTTGACTCAATTTGGATGGGAACAATTTGACCACCCACCGTATAGTCCGGACCTTGCTCCCAGTGACTTCTTCCTGTTTTTAAGCCTAAAATCAAACCTCGCTGGCAAGAAATTCAATGACGACGATGAGATTAAAGAACATGTTGCAACTTGGTTACAGTCACAGGCGTCAACGTCTTATGACGAAGGAATACAAAAATTAGTGCCACGCTACGATAAATGCTTACAAAATGGTGGTAGCTATGTTGACTAATAGTTTTAAGTCTACAGATTCTTTTGCAATAAATTATTTTTCCTAATATACATTTGTTTTATTTTTCCAGTAAAAATGAACTTACTTTCTGGACATAGTGATAACTTTCATTCAGTAATAAGAACGATCGCCATCTTGCCATTTTCTTTCTTCTCATTCTTCGCTACATAGTGTCTCACATATCACCAACAACGGTATTTAGATTACATTAAAGTATTAGTAAAGATAAATTATTTTAAACCATAACACCCCTTCTTGAAATAGTTTATATTACAAACATAACAATCAATACAAAATCTCAAAATTTATTAAAGTAAACAATACAAATCTTACTTCTAAGAACACAAAATTTATGAAAACTTAATTACTTTGTCATGATATCGGCTAGATTATCATTAGAACAAACATAACTGATAAAGATAATTTTCCTTTCAACCAAGTCTTTAATAAAATGTTGTTTTATGTATATGTTTGTAAATGTTTATCGTTTATTGCTATATTGCTGACTGTGCAATTCAAAGACGTAGTAATTGTAAGTAGTCAGTTGCAGCAGGATAAGTCCTCAAGCATCTTCATAAAAGCTTTCCAAAGCGACTCTCATATTTGACTTCTCTCGGTGACCTGAATAGTTGGTTAACTTTGGGACCGACTCCTCGCCAATATAGGTCAAAGTTAGCCAAGGCTGACGCCCTCTTTAACATACCGTATCTTTTATCGTCTACCAAACGCCCTAGGCCATTTTCGACCCCTACCCATCTTCGACAAAAACAGAGCTAGCTTAAAGGCATATCTTTATTAATTGTGTTGCATATATCGGAGGGTCTCTAAACCCAGTTTTGCACGTAACAAATTAATAACAAAACAATATCAAGGCACTCTAAAGAAACCGACATATACGCCCGTCCCTTAAAAAACAACCATGGCCTGCTTAAGGTTTTTTTATTGAACAAGCTTTACTACATTTAAGGATGTTCCCAAGCTAACATACCTAGAAAATACATTTTCTTAAGATTTTTTTGAAAATTCGGATATATATAATATTTATTAATATCCTTTATACGTAGGAAAAGTTTCAATATCTCTTGCGGCACTAAATTTGTAGATTTTATCTGTTAAAATTTATACTTTTAGTATACGAATCATACACCGAACTTTGTTGAAACAGATATTTTACTATATAAAAACGGTAATTTTCTTAGGATTGTTTTTAAAACCTGAGAATGAGTAATTAAAAATATGAAAAATATTTTCCGGCAAAGAAAATTATAGCAAACGGTATTCGTTCTTCAGAAATCTACCCTTTTTTAACCTCAAAAAATACTCCAAAACACTAAAACCCAACGTAAACAACTCGTGTCTGGATCAGCATAAGAATGTACCGTTTATTTATTTTTATTAATATTATTACGCATTATTTTTTATTTCTGTGCATATGCAACAAGGTGAAAGAGGGCGCTGTTTTTTGGGAACGTTCTTAAATATTACCACAGATAGACTCTAGATAGTGTGCCTTAATATCCAGGTAACTAGTTTGTCAAAATAATAACTCAATTTGTCATTAAAGTAGTATAAAATTTACATTTAAATATTAACACAGATAGACCCCGGGTAACTAGTTTGTCAAAATAATCACTCAATTTGTCAAATTCCTTTCAAGAATTATGAAAAAGGTTTTAATTGCTATTATCTTTTTTTATTTAACATTCTATGCATTCACTAATAAGATACGAATACCAGGAGGACGTTTAGCTAGAGAAGGACAGTTTCCATTTTTTGTTCAAATTGAAGTACCTGAAATCATGTAGTATGTTACTTTGAATTAAAAAATGTAAGCAAATGTAACATTTGTATTTTTCCAGCGAAGAGATTACACAGCCAGGTATACAAATTGAAGCACGTTATCGTGGATGTGGAGCTACCTTGGTACATCAACAATGGATATTAACATCTGCACATTGTTTTCCTGATAATCACAATAGATTAAAAGAATTAGAAGTTAAAAAGTTGTGTATGTGTTACTTGGGTAGTAACACAGCTTTTAACGCTAAAGCTGTAAAAGTTCCCGTTGTAAGGATTTTATTACATCCTCAATATGATTTGCAAAAAAATCCCAGTGGTGGTATAACACTTCTAATAAATGATATAGCAGTAGTGAAAATGGAAATAAAAGTTGCATTGAACTCATACATCCAAACTGTAGCTCTACCTTCAAATATTTACCGCAGGAAAGAAGATCGTCGATGTAGAATAGGTACAATTCTTGGTGTAGGAGATGCAAATATTTTAGGAGTTCAAAGTGATCACTTACAGTATGCTAACGTAGCATCAAAAACAGGAATAGAAGTTAGTCTTCCAATGTTTACTTCAAACACGGTATTCTTTTCTGAATCTTATGTAGACAAAGGGCAAGCTATGAGGGGAGATTTTGGCGGACCTTATGTTTGTTATAGACCATTTAGTAACGAAATGATACCTTTTCAATATGGCGTTATTTCCTATATTCGACTTAATAAGGAAAGACGGACAGTTATTACAGCTTATGAAGATGTGACTAAGCACCTTACTTTTATTTTGAAATATGTTCCTGGTGCGGTAAAGCAAACAAAGTCTGGCCACATAGAAAATGTTAAAACTGCTGAAATGGAGAAAAGTAACAGTAAACCGAAAATTAGACTAAGTAGTTTTTCCGTTTTTATTTGTTTTGGCGTGTTTATAAGCAACTAAAGTATATAAATATATAAATGGTAACCTATTATAATATAGTCGTTATAATTTTTTTTATTGGGAGAAAATTATTTTGAATGTCCTTCGATCCTCTTACAAAACTTTATAACTCTGCATTAAAAGATTTTATTTTTAGCTTTGCAGTATACATTTTTTTCTTGTCGTTAGTGTCCAAATGTTTTGAATTCTAAATTTGTTTTGAATACAGTTAGCAACAAAAACCAACAAAATTTAAACAATTACTCCACAGAAATGAGAACAGACTCTACAGAAAGTTGATGCATGTCATATGGTATACAGTAAAGACACAGAAAGTTTTGATTTTAATTTTAGAAATAGAGAAATATATTATTAATGTAAGAAAAGTTGTTTAGAGTTAAAAGGTTATCTTCGAATAATTTCATATATCAACATATTTTTTAATTCTAAACAACTTTTGCTGTTCCATGCCAAAACACAGTATGTGGTAAAGAATAAATTTGGTGTAAAATGAGATTTAATGTTTTCCCATTGTCTTTAAAATGAATAAATTTAATGAATTTTAAATTGTGACCTTTAATTTGGCACATAGTGTGTTTTGATGAGGAAAACTGAGTAAATCGTGTAACTGCAAAACACAGCATCTGCAATTATAAATACAGAAAAACAAAAAACAGTGTGAAAGTGAAATCTTATTTAATGGAATATATTTTGACATAGAAAAACAGATAGACCAGTGCACATACTGGGTCTTGAGCATAAAATGTCTTTGACACCAACAGAAAAAATGACAACTGGCTAACTTAAATCATGCGCCCAAGCACAGTATGTATTTATGTGCATTTCTGCAAAAACAAATGTAAGATACTGTATTTTAGCATGAAGCAGCCAATTTTTTCTTAATAACATGTTTTTCAATTTGTTGCAAACCTCTTGGATCACACCGTATAATTTGGAGACTACCGGTCTTTTCTTCGTTTATGTACCAACCAAAGTCTCTTCTTCCTTTCTTTAACCCTTGAAACCACATTGCTTTTGTTTTGTTTGTAAAGATTTGTAAATTGTTTTCTTGCAGATCTGTACTGGGAAAGTGGGCTTTTTTAGGTAGTCAAAACCTTTAGCAGCAGTTACCCAAAAATACCTCACGAGTCAAAGTAACAATTATCGGATCACGAATTTTAATGAGGTTTTAGAATAAGAATCTGCACTTGATAACAAAGATATTCAAGTATCCTTTTATTCGTTTTTTCTTAACTTAAATAGATCTGACTTTCTAGAGATCATTTACCATATTTATTTTTATTATTTTGCATCTCATGCCAAGAATATTATTTTCTCTACGAACAATGCATTACCGCCATTTTTGGAAAGTGGTATTCATAATTCTTAGAAAGGAGGGTTTTAAACTAAAACAAATTAGCATTCATTTCATTATGGTAGTCATCTCGTCTCGTTCTACTTCTAAAGATGTGTTTTTTAGATTGTTATATTGGTCTTGGCATCTCAGTATCCTATTCAAGATTCTTAGAAAGTTGTTTCTATCTTTGTTGACAAAACGTCGAATGCGGAGGTGCAATTAATGTTTTCCTTGAGATCACTTATAGCTAAAGATTTGACTTTCCTATACCTAGATCAAAATATAATTTACTGTTTCATTACTCTACTTAAGATCAATTTGTTAGTAGCACTTGATAAATTAAATCAAATTTCTTGATTGCATTTTTATTTGGAACATACGCACCAAAGCTTACATGTTGGTGCTGAAAGTCTGTTTCTTCCAATAAAGTTTACTTTGGATTTTGCTTTACCACCGCTAATATTTCTACTTTATATTTATTCAAAATAAAATGTAATCATGCAAAGATAAAGCAGGCATGCTTACTTAAAAAAGGTACTACTGCCGAGTTATTCACTAAGAGGCTACTATCAAGCAAGCAAGCAAGTCATAGTTACATTCCAGCTTGTAAAGAAGACTGGAGGCCGTTTTAAGAGTTTTACTCTTCTTCGATCAACCACTATCACACATCTAACTGTAACAGAAATCGCTTTTATAGCAACCTATTTCTTTGTCTATTAGAAAAGATACATAAGGTTTTTTCAGAACTCTTTCTTTGCTTTTAATCAGACTACACAATCACTTCTAAGATCAAGCAGAGGTAAAATGATCTATTTGAAACATTAACCTTTTTTTATAGATATACATTTCTAAGGTTAATTAAGGCAAATCTATAACCATTTAGCACTTCTTGACGGCGTTTTTTTAATCGAGACAGCTGACAGTGACGGGCCTAAGATTTCTTACAATAATAACATGAAACTTTCTTGACCCGCAGTATTTTTAAACTAATTTGTTTTTGATACTGGGCACGCAGCTGGTGATTAATAAACGTTTAAAAGTGACGGCTCACAAGGGTAGTTAACGCAGGCACAGAATTCAAAGAGTTTAATTCTGTAATGGAAGAGTATGTTATGTTCAATTTGAGCAGGTACTATTCTAGCGGTAATGAATTTCTCCCATTTGACAATGAAGGAAGTAGTTTGACAAAAGTGAAGGAGAGAAGAAAAAGATTTTGTAAATGTAAAAGATAAAAACCAGTGCTAGAAAAATGTAAATAACGAAATAGAAAAAGAGAAGAAATCTAAATCAAGCTAGATAAGAAAGTTAATCCTGAAGAAAAAACAGTTGACTACCAGTAAATAATGAATGCGAGATTCGTCAGTGTAAAAGTGGAAATGGCAAATTGAAAGTGTTTTGTCTAAAAGCGAGTCTGCAAGAAAAGAGTGAATGCGAATGAAAAATAGGAAGCAAGCTCTTGCTAGAAACAGAGGCTAAAGATCTATTAATCATAAGAATTTATAAAAAGATGCCTAAAAAATTTCAGATATGGACAGCCTTTACGGTAATACATGCCGGTTAAAATGCGACCAAAAATTCAGTTCTGTTGTTAAAAAGCAATTTTTCCCCAGACTTTTATACGCTAGACGTAAATTCAAAAATAGGTATCACATGTTTACTTCTAGGTAAGTAAAAATGTCATAAAGAGTAATTAACCAAGGCATACTAGATAGTTTGCAAAACTGCATTCTGTAAGATACACGAGATTAGTAGAAAGATTCTGCAGGTTGTGGAAGATTATTATCTACAGACATAGAGGGACGTCATTCAAACAGATCACATAAGTTACAAGCAGGTGATATATCCTATAATAAGTCATATTATTGCTGGGAATATTGTCACCTTACACACCGTAACGCACTTTTTATTAAAAAACACATATCTTATGCAAAAGTGCTCTTGACAAAAAATTTTATTTACCATTTAGCCGGTGAAGGAGTGACACTCGTAGTGTACAAACAAGGCTACTGCTGAATTTCAATGTCAACGACGAGATAAGCAACCGGCGCAAATAATAAAATCTATTGCTGCATATCCATGGACCTCCATCAAACTACGCCCTTGCCAAAATCAACTACAGAGGCATTTTATGTAAGACAAACTATAGTTTTACAACTTTTTCATCCATTTATGCAAATTTTATCCAGTTATACAAACATGTACGGAAGAGTTTGCTGGTCAAAAATTGCCAATTGCTTGTACAACTTAGTAAATACCTGCAGAGATGTAGAAAGTAAGACATATTATTATTTGGTCAGATTTATGTGCTGGTTAGAACAAAGATTTCAATATAGCTTTGTACCAGTTATTGATTTAAAGAGGACTCTTTAGCACTATTGGCTACACGTTTCCCATAATTACATCAATTCAGAGAGGCGTTTTGGGATAATTGAAAAAGATACTAAGACGCCATCAGAACATATAATATCACTGATCAATACAGGGACTCTATCAATAGTACCTGTAAGAAGAGTGCCTAATTCAAGGATACATCATTTGTGTGAAATTGGAGATATACCAAGCCAATTAAAAGTAATGCAGAAAAATAAAGACTTAATGAAACAGTAGGTAAGAGTGTGAGGACAAAAAATTGGCATAAACTTTACAGGTCTGTAAATTGTTTATGGCCATCCAGAGCGCCCTGAGTTTTTTGTTGTTTACTATACTTGTTATTGTTGTTTAAATTCGGGAGAGTCTGTTACTATAAGTGATTTCTGTGGACTACATGCTTCAAAAAGTAACTTTTGATGTTTGAGATAATACGAGAAAGAATTTAGAAATATGAGAAAAAAAATAGCTTTGAAATCCATCGAAGAGAAACCAGGGGTACAAGATAACGGAATGTATGGAGTTTTTGATTAAACTGGGCAAAAGAATTAACACTGATAAAAAGTACCAAGCATATATTATTTTAAAAGTAGAGAGTGTTGTTATTATACTGAAAATAGGCTCTAAAATGTAGTTAAAGGCAAAACAGTAGGAAAAAATAATTGATCAAACAATGTTGACCAATTTTCAAAGAGATATCAAAAAACAAAGATACCTCATGGTCTTTAGTTTTTGATGTAGAATCCAAATCTAAAATCAAACTCTCGAAACTTGAAAAAAATGCAGACAGGCAGACAGAAAGACATACAGACACACAGACTTCGCAAATTCAGTGATGACTCCTTCGACATCCCTAAAACCGATTTTTGTCAAACTGATGCACCTTGCAAAGACAAAAGCGCACGGCGAAAAATATATTGAGAAAAAAAATTCAAAGCTGGAGCATTTAAAGGATAAACTTTGCTATTTTATTATAGGTAAAGTCAAAAACAACAATTAAAATCAAAAAGGAATTTAATTAGGCTGATCATAAAAAACTTGACTTTTGTTAATTCATAAGACTTATAACCATAAGACAAAATAGCTTTTTGATATGAAGAGACAATGTTTGTTCCTCTTTTGTATTTTCATAAAATTTCATGTTTGCTTGAATTATTTTTCAATAAAAAATAACTGAAAAATGCCGATTTTCACTGTCAAATTTCATAGAAGAGTGTGTTACGTTATTTTTTGCAATAAGTTTTTTATGATCAGCCTATTTAGAAGGCGGTTTATAAGGAATTTGTCATAAAAATTCTCATGTTAATGCCATGATTGATGCAAAATTCACAAATATATTACAAAATTAATTTTGTAGAGAATTAACTTTCTGTAACTTACAAAACACGTTTATTCACTCCCCCTTCCCTTTATACTGTAACAAATAGCGGCGGTCTCAGCTCTTGCAAAAAATATAAACAGAACTGCAAAGTACTTAGTTCAACATTGTGAATTAAAAAAACCAGCTATATTGATTCTGAATTTATTAAACAAAGAAGTATAAAAATATAAAATTTTACATAAAAAATGACATCAGTCTTGTTATTGCTACGAGTAGAAGCTCTAGCAGCCATTACATTTGGTTGAAATGTTCTGGGCTTTTTTGTAGATGGAACATTATCAACTATAAAATCTAAATGAAACTGGACTGATTCGTACAATGTAACAATTTGATGTTGCACTGTGTTATTTAAAATATGTGATATAACTCCATACTGAACGTGAGTTCCATTACGGTACTTACAAACAAATGGACCTCCTGCATTACCAACAAAATTTTTAGAAAGGGTGGAAGAAAAAAACACATTTTTAGTAGGAAAAATATGTACATATTTTGTAATATCTTTCGTTGTTTGCACAAAAACGTTTTGGAATCTTACAAAGCTAACTTCCTCTTTTTGAAAACCATTATTAAATCCCATGCCAATAATCCACCCCATATGGCATTTCGGCAGTACTTCTTTCTTTAAAAGATTTATTGAAGGAAGCTTAACTGGTTTGACATCACTGTTTAATTTAAATTTTCTCTGCAGTTCAGCAATCGCTACATCATTCTCCATATTTATCAAACCAGTCTTTGGATTTCGTGCGAACTTAAACAAGGGATGAACTATGTAACCTTTAATTACTTGCTTCTGAGCATACGTGTCATGCACCTTAACACTACCAGCAAACACTACAGAAACCCTTAATGTTTCAAAAGACACTTCTATGGGTTGTAAGCAGTGCGCTGCAGTAAGAACCCATTGTGAATGAATTATACTGGCCGTGCATATCTCTATCTCCTGAAAAAGTTTATTTCCGCGATCCATATAAAATATCTGGGCAAAATATGGAAATTGGCCTTTCATTGCTACGTTATTAACTATATGACGGGAAGCCATATGAAAAGAGTGTATTCTACATTTAACATTTACAATAGTTAAGATGATTACGATTAGATGATAAGACTTTAACATATTTAAGCTTTTGACATATTTAGTGACAGTTATTTTTGTTTTATCTGTGACATACGTTAACTCAGACATGGAAAAGTTTAAAAAATTGCTTAAGGTCTTACAGTCCAAAAGCTGAAATTACTGACGTAGGTGTAATCTCCAAATCTTCGGTGTGCTATTTTGGGCTTGTTAACAATGACGTATAATAAAATAAGTTCATTTTTATTTCCTAGACAAACATTTGCACTTATGTACAGTTAGCTACATGGTTTACCTAAAATTTAAAGCAAAGGCCAGAAAAACAATAAAATACAGTAAAATAAAAAAAGTAAAATCAAAAACATAAGTGGAATTTGTAAACAACTCTTTAAGAACACGGAGATTGGTTTGTAACACATCTTGGATGCGCTGCCCGTGAAGCTCATTCGCGGCATTACGCTATTTATACAGAGTGGTGATAAAGTTATGAACAAAATTCATAATTTTGTAATAAATCTTTTTTTCAAAAAATGCTTGAACACTTCGATTTTATATTCCAATAAGGCATTTGTGAGCACAGAAAGATGTTTTTTGACAGATCATGTTCTTCAGCTATGACGTCATCATTATTTTTTTTAATATTACAACCCCAGTTTTTTTACACATTTTGATAGACTTCTTTACTGGTTGACTGATGGTTAGGTACCTTACATAACAATCTTCTCGAGAAAAACACTATTAGGTTTCATAATTTAATTTTCTCTTTCCCAATACCTGCAGCTACGATGATTAATAGTTCCGTTAAATGGCTTTGTCGGAAATAATAGTTTTATTTAGAAATTAGAATTTCTGTGATAGGAGAAATCCTCATTGGGTCCAAGAGTCTCACAGCCAGCATTTGCAAATTAGGGTCTCTATCACAACGTAACATCAAGTCTTCATAAAACTATAACCGACGGTCTGAATCATCTTCATTTAATTCGTGTATTAAAAGCACCTTATAAGGATGGCATATCTCGTGTTTAAATAATCTGACTACCGTCAAATGATCGCTAATTGTCTAGTGGAAGCATGATTTTGTTTGTTTCTTTTTTAATTTTAGATGTTATTTTTGTTGAGAACAAATGTTGATGTTATGCAACGGGAAAAAGCTGAAAAAGAGGCCTAATTCCCGTATAAACCAGAAATCGTAAGATGTTCAATTCTGTAACTCAAAGTCGAAGATGGGAGGAGGGGTTCAAAGATAGTAAATAACCCAAATAATCGCGTTCTTACCTGATCTTGACTTAAATTTTGACTAAAAGCCTAAAAGAAATACCTAAAAGGCGCCAGGAAACAGTAACGCTAAATGATGTAATCTGTTGACCTATCCTCACATCGACAAACACCCTGTATACAGGGTGTTCACGGAGTGAAACTTAAAAATCATGTTCTGATATTAGAATACGCTATCTCTCTCTCGTTCTCATACGAAAAATGAACTTTATAAAACATTAGCTTTAATAAGCAAAATTTAATAATTCTGCTGCTTCTAGAAGCCAGGAGTTCAACTCACAGTACATTACCTAAATATGAATCTGGAAACAAAACAAGAATACTTAAATAAAATACCAAAAATAAGTGACGCACAATAGATTTATGACTATACTTTGAAATGAAAAATGATCAACAAAAAATCAAATATGGACCACAAAGGTCTTCAACACATTGACAAATTCAAAATAAAATACTTCACAAAGATTACATATAACAAAAAAAAAATGCATTGATACATAAAACCAATCTGAAGGACTGACTGATAAACAGATTAAAATGATTCTAAAGTTACTGAAGCTAAATTGATTATTTCAAGCATTGAACTAAAAATTCCCTAGTTTTTTCCGGAAAATTATTACAATAACAAATTATGAATTAAATTATAAATTTTGTCAATCAACAAACATAAAAAAGATTCATTATAATGCAAACAAAAAAACATAATTACTACATAAACATAAATCTTACTTTAATAAGCATTCCTTACGTTCCAGAATAGCAGCTGACGATATGGTCTCTCAACAAAAAACAAAGCAATAACCCGCGTCATTACTATCACATAAAAGATTTTAATACACGTAACATGCACTTTATTTAGCGCATCACAAACTTTAATTCGTAGTTAAAAAAGAGGGTACTACTTCCACCAGACGACATCAAAGATGCGATAAATCATCCAAAATAAATTCATACCTTACAAAAGGGAAAAGATACACCAAACATGGTAGAAGATCTTGGCTAACTTTAAAATTAACACTTGAAGTGTCTTTAAAAACGGTACAGAAATTTCTCCATTCCCTTAGGGGCGATAAAGTGCTCTATAAGCGACGGTAAAATTTCACTCAGTTTGCTGTAACAATATGATCTCAACTAAATGGACAATATTTTGCGATACAAAACAGCAAAACGAAATTTAACAGGGAAAATACTTCCCAATACACGCGAACTCCGGAATTATTTAATCCGACCGGGTCGTTACTATGTTTCCAAAACCAGCCTTTGAAAACATTTACGATACGAAAAACTAAAAAAATGAATTCACGGTAGAAACTTTGCATTAACAGACAAGTGGAACCCGAAACGGGCATTGGCCCGACGCCGAAGCGGACTTGTTTGTGACCGGGCTAAACTTACTTACGGGCACCCAGATTTTTAAACACGTAAATGATTCAGAATTAATAAAGAAGCCGGAACCACACTGTATTATTGATACTAACATGGACAGACATAAAGGCCGTGGAAACTTACAAACACTCATGATTCAAATGTAAATCAGGCTTTCTCCCAAATATAAAATAGTGAAGTATCAACACAATTTTCTACGAACTAATAAATATAAAAAATGTTTAGACGACTGCAGGGCGATCAAATTTTACGAAAAGTCACGTACAGTAACAATTTTAACAATAAAACTTTAAAGAAACCTTGGATGAAACATCTGCTGACAATATATGTAACTTATTGAATATTATAAAACGAAATGAAACAATAAGTTCATATTAAATAAATGTATTGAAAGCGAAACTCAAAGCAGAACTCGGATGAGTACGCAAAATTTCGGAATGACATTACCGTTCTTTTATTAAACTTAATAAAGTGGTTTTCTCAAAAAAAAGTGTTATGTATGGTACCAAACTTTTTACACCATCATTCAACCAGTGAAGAAGTCTATCAAAATCTGTAAAAAACCTGACGTTCTAATTTTTAAAAAAGTGATGATGACGTCATAACGCAAGAACATGATCTGTCAAAAGCATCTTTCTGTGCTCACAAATGCCTTATTAAAATATAAAACCGACGTGTCCAAGTATTTCTCGAAAAAAAGATTTATAACAAAATTATAAACTTTGTTCCGAACTTTATCACCACTCTGTATAAAAAAAATAAGAGAATGTAGCCTAAAGAAAAAAAATAAAAAGGAGCGATAGGACGAGTGAGAAAAAGTTTTTCTAATTTATTTTAAACAGGAAATGAACTGAGTTTTGTAATGTTCATTTTTTATCCGCCTTGTTGGACTTTGTTAAGAAGCTTCAAATACACTAAAGGTATGTTGGTCTGGTCCGTTTTTTCTCTGTTCTCACTTGTTTGCGTGTCTTCCATAGCTTCTTTGGGAGAGCCCGTATTTCTTTGGGAAAGCCCGTATTTCTTTAAAAGAGCCCATATTTCTTTGGGAGAGCCGTACTTTTTTGGGAGAACCAGTAGCTTCCTTAGGAGAACCAGTTCGCAGAAGACGTCAGCGCTCTTGGGGTTACTCTTGATGCAGTAGTGAGGAGCTGTTCCACCACTTCCTAAGCTCCGAGAACACTCGTGGCACCTCGGGACTGCGCGTCACCGAGTGAATTTTGGACATCATCCTCTGACTGTGGAAATGGCTGCAAGTCTCATCGTGTGATGCGGGCCTTTAAATGTTTATAGTCGTTTTCTTCACTTCAGAAACGTTTAACAATTATGAATTAGTTACTTGTAGTTTTTTGGATTTCCTTTTAAACAACTTTTCATTTGTTTTTGTTAAAAATGGTTCACTTTAATTACTTAATTTAATTTTTTGGCTATAGGATTCATTCTGGCGCTCTAAAAAAAGCTTAGAGTTAATTTATTTTTAAAACGTCTCACAAATTATTTCATGAAAAGATTCTGTAAATAAACTTGATTTTTAATTTTTTTAACAGTAACTTTAAATAAAAATTGCTTTTGAATTATTTAAGATCTCAATGTTGGGTTTAAATTTTAATGATTTCATACGGGATGGGCCACAAGTATTAGAACAGTTGTATTTGAAATTTTGTTTCAGGTCATGAAGAAACTTTTATGTGGTCTCACATAGCTACATCAGCTGAACCTGCTACCTTCAAGTAAGTTCTTAATTTTTTTATCTGTTCTGACGTTGTATTCCCTGTCGTTTTTTATGATTTCAAATTAAATTTATTAACTGATTTGAGAATTTAGATTTACTCTAGGCTTAGAAGATTTTTTTATAAGGCTAAATAGAATATTTTTTTAAATTTGTAGGCTCTTTTTTTAACTTTAATATTCATTCTAATAAATTGTTGATAGTATTAAATTATATAATACTGGCGCCCATTTTTTGTGTTTTTTTTTGTATAAATATAACTGCTTCAGTTTAAATATATTGGTACGTTAAATTATTTGTGTGTGTTTTATTGTGTTTTCACCCTCGAATTATCCACGCTCAAGGCCACCCCTGAGCTCAGCCGGCCTAGGACATAAGGGTCCTAGTTTGTTAAAAATTTAAATTGTAACGGAAGGTCACGTTACAATTTATGGTATTGATAAAACTTATCTGTTGGTCTGCCATGGTTTGATAGCTGAACATCCTTGCCGTCAATAAACGTTGGCGGGGTTTTCTTCTAAATAAGCAGTACCTTAATATATTTAGAAATTATTACCGATACTTTGTGACCGGACAAGCCTTTCTGGCTAGTACCAGGTGTGCTTCTTGATATGTAAGTATGATGCTAATAATATAGTTATACATCGACTTTTCCTTGTAGCTTGGTAATATATAATGCTATAATTTGTAGATCAAGAGATTACAAGAACACAATGGAAATAACCTATAGGAAGAAAGGAAATACCATGATGTGTGGCTGGACATTTTTATTTTTTTTTTGTATATCTTCCAGACTTAAGCGAGGTATGAAGATGAAAGTTACTGTAGGACATTTATTTATTTACAAACTTTTATATTCAAGACATCAAAGACATGAACTTAAGAAAAGAATACAAAATTCTGAAAAAAAATATGTTGCTGGAAAAACAAGTAGTTTGGTAACTCTTTGATAGCTTTGGTTATTTTAGCAAAACACAGCATTGTTCTTCTACTTTTTCGGCGAAAGTCCAAGTTTTTGTTTTCTATTTAAAGAATTCTAAATAGATCTTTTTACTTGATAAGAATACTGAAATAGTTACGTAGTACTTTCTTTTGCACCTAAATAAGATAGGCCTATATTTTTCCTTCGTTTCTTTACCTAAAACCAGTTTAGAAAAAAAGGGATATATTGAAAATTAGATCTAATAAAACATGATAAACAAAACTACAGCACAAATAATAATGTTTATTGAAGCTGAAATATTTATCATGGGTTTAAGAAAAAGAAGTAATTTATGTATGGCCTGCCTGATACGTGTTTCCTCCTAAACTTAGACGAGTTCTATAACCATGACGTAAAATCATAACGCAATGAATACTAACATAGAATTTTTATTAAGCAAGTATATAAAATATAAATGTTGTTAATACTGTTAACGCTTGTTCCCGATTTGATTTCCCCTGTGTTACTTGTGCGGTTATTTGTTTTTCTACTTTCTAATTTTTTGCGCAATTCCGTCACGTGCTGTAAAATGAAATCCATTTGCTTGGAGATATCATCGTATATTGAAATGGAAATGGTTTCTTGCTTCAAATACAAATCCACTGTATTAGAATACATACCAATTTGCACGCTTTTGTTTTTATACAAACATATCAAGGGACTTCCTTCATCTCCTAAATTGCTATGATCTTCAACGACTAATGATTTAGAATAAGCATGACTATAAATCTTTGATTCTAAGCTTTTTGTCACATCCTCAGGTGTATCTTTTTGACTTTTCATTTTTACAACAGTATGTAGCAAATGATCGCTTCGGTCGCCCTCTTCAGATTCACCTAAACCAACTAAGATTCCAAACTTACATTGAGGATTCGACTCAACTTCGTGGTTTCTAGCTGTTGGTAATTCTACAGTATTTACAAATTTAGTTATATTAGCTTTTTGCATTAATTTGCCAAGAGCTATATTATTGTTAATAAGTTCACGTCTATCCTTATATTTAAATGCGGTACGATACTCAGGGTGAATAATTATAAGTCCAATTGAATTTAGCTGAGCTTTAGTGTCACTATCGTTTACAAAACCCATTTTTACAGGTAGCCTTAAATTTGATTCTCTAATTTCCGTTAATGGGAAACAGTGAGCTGCAGTTAAAATCCATTTTTCAGTGATTAGAGATCCTCCACAACTTCGAGTTATTTTATGACTGTAAGATGAATATATTAATCTCTAAATTAAATTAGTTTATTTTATTGCTTACGTGCTATTTAGAAAGATAAGTACATCAATAGAAACAAAAAATGGAAATTCTCCTAATTTCGCCACCTGACCGTGTGATAAACTATAGCTATACTTTCTTGAAACAACCTTTGCAAACAACAGGAGAACTACAGCTAACAAGAATTTTTTCATAGTTATAAGTTTTCATAATACATACAGGTTTTCATAATTGACAGCTGACATGATTCCAGAGATACTGTCAAATATTTGTTTGGTAACTATAAACCTTCTTGATTGCAAAAGATGCGCCACCAAGAAATTCATTAAGAATGCAATCAATGTTTTGAATGGACTTTTAC